>CM016624.1:129180719-129421727 GCA_005393395.2 Gossypium australe | reverse complement strand
TGGTCTCTTCTGCTTCTATAAACTACTACTACATACTCCATTCTATCCATCCATCCATAGTTGCATAAATTGTCCTTTGCTTTGATATAACCCCAACCCCAGAAGCTAGCAGTGAAAGAAAAGAGCGAAAATGGAAAGGCAGAGTTTCTGTGGATATAGGATCTATGTATGCACTCCAAAGAAGGAAGAAGATCTGAAACCAGATACCACCAGGGAAGCCATCATGCTGCTGCTGTGGTGAAAACACCAAAGAAGGAAGAAAAGGAGGCCCAGTGTAAAGGAATTAGCCTTCTTAGCCTATCTTGGTTTGTGGGGGGGTAGCTAGTCATTATCATATCTTGAAACTGAATTTGAGGGGAGGGCATATGACATGCTATCTTCATATCTATATATTTATATACAGACGTTAATATATTATGTTTTAATCTCTCTGTGTCGCTGCAAATTTGATGTCACATAGACAAGTTAAGCTTTAGTTTCCAATGCTATGATATCAGACAAAATCTATTTATTGTTCATATAACTTGGAAAGCACGCCAGTATGGGTATTATATTAGAAATAATGCATGTTATACAATGCCAATTGCTGTAGAGCAGATATAAGACTAAAACATAAAAAAGCCAATGATTAGTGTTAATGTAGACAAGCTGATGATAAAGCTGCGCAAACTTGGTGCCTCGCTTATTTCACCCTGAAAATAATCTCCCACATCGAAATTCCCTGACAAAAGGGTGAAAAAGCTTCAGACAAAAGGAAGAATAATATATGGAATCCTGATATAGATAGTATACGACATTTTAATAAGAGAAATCAATGACATTACCTCTTCTGTTGTGTAGCTGCAACCAGCATGGAGTACATTGTGACGTCTCCAATGGTGGCCTTGTTATAAAATATGAAGTCTGATAAAATGTTGTCAACACATTTAAGCACTAACTGTGTCTCAGCAAAGCAAGGTTCATTGCAGAAGATGTCAGTAGCTTCACGTGGTACGTTAAGGTTACACCTCTCATTCAATCTATAAGCCTCGTCGCAGCCAGTATAAATCTGTATATATATATATATCCATAAAAAAGAAAATTACCAATGAATATTTACATTAAAACAAAAACAGTACATTAAAATCTTACATTTGTTGTGAAACAAAAGAACGCTTTTGCAAGGGATTGTGCGGGGAAATTCTGAGCATTCCCTGAGTTAACGTTGCAGCAGAATATGGCAATGAAAATGAATTTGAAACACTTGAGGTTTGATGAAGTAGGTGCTGCCATTGTTGCAGCAACTGTGACCAAATAGCTTTGCGGAGAGACTGGTTTTATTTGATACTCGGGGGATTGGTAACCCCCACCCCTCCAAGAAAAAAAAAAAGCAAGCGAAAGAAACCAAAAGAGTAGACCACTGGATTTGAATAAGGTGGGTTGGTAGCTTTGCCAAAGGGGTTTAGGAGTTGGAAAAATGATTATAGTGCTGTTGAGTGTAAGTTGGTGAAACAAGTCACCAACTTTGTACTTGCGTCTGCAACATTTGAGATTCAAAACTGGTAGTTTACAGCTTTGTTAATTATGTTGTGTGAAGTAGGCACATGCACAAAATCATAAGTTTGACTAAAGGAACTTGTTACTTCTAAAACAGGATCTCTATTGCTATTAATATTATATCTTGGTTATAAATCTTGTTAACCAGTTCTTATATCATATATATACACATGCACGAATGCATCTGATATGTGCTTCTACTTGTTTTCCGGAAAAAGGTTCTTTCAAGTATGATTGACCATTTTGAAGGGTTAAATTAATGCAAAACTGGTCTTTAAACCATATACTAATTCTGTAATTATTTTTTTTAAGAGTGATATTTAAACTATTAATTGTATTATTTTACCAGAATATAATATTAGACAATAAAATTGTGAAGTGTGTGAAACGTTTTTATGGGATGTTATATGCCTTGTGAGTAAAATAAGACGAAATTGATAGTTATGGTATTATTTTATCAAAAAATTTATGTTCTTAAGAAAAAAAAATTATATAATTTGAAGGTCAAATTTATAGTTAAACCTATCTCGAATAATACACCGAATTCTTTAATTTAGGATGAAGTTCTTTAGAATTTATTATTTGGCAACCAAGCATCATTAGTGTCATGTTCTAAAGTTCTGTCAATTAAAGAAGATACAATTCTGAATTCTTGAATTCTTTTAAAACCAATCGCATTTGATATTTGTGTTTAATACATTAATAATGATGTTAATTAGCTATTACATTAATAATAATAGAATCATCAAATTAATAATAAATTAAGTATAATGAGTAAATGTACAAATTGTTTATTTTTCTATAAATTAATTTTTATTTTTCTATTTTCTTTATTATTAGATTACTTGTGTCTTTTCTATGGTTTTAGTAAAACCATTAAGAAATTTGTACATGAGAAATCATATTCTGGGAGTTGATTTCACTAGAATTGTTGTTAGTTCATAGTTTAAGGAATAGTTTAAGGAATATCCTTCTTAACATGATCAATTAAGTTCATGCATGCTCCATAAGATAACACATGATTTTAATAAAAAATATTAAATAAATTAAATTATATTTAATTATCCATAAAAATTATTTAATTCAAATACAAATAAAATTTATATTAAAAAAGATTTTTGAAAGTAGTTTTGGTATTATAAATTTAGATTTTTTTTGAAAAATCTATCAAATTTGGATTTAATCCACAAGCTATTTCTCATTAAACAAACACCTCTTTACATTCTAATTTATTTTGTTATATTTATTTGTATTTTGATTTTAAATTTTATATTAACATAATGTAAGAAATATATATTTTTATAAAAGCTACTAAATTTATGTTACTTTATAAGGATGTGATAATATACCATCTACACTTACAAGTAAAACTTGGAAATGTAAAGAAATATTTAAATATCATTTATTTTCAAATTTACAGAATTCTATGCAACAAATATTATCGCATGGTCCTGATCAATCTTTCAAACAATATTTGGAGATCTTCATTGAATCCATTAGAAGAAAAAGAGAGCTCACCAATATGTCTCTATATTTAAACTTGAGATCTTTATTTAATATGGAAATGGAACCCTGTTTTGAGTAGCATCACCAATATGTATAGAAAATTTCCTCAGCCTTTTCATAAATTTCGGTGTTGTCATGATATCGTAAATTCTCGATCTTCTCTCAACCCTTTGCATCATCGATCATTTGTGCATAGAGATTCACTCCTCCTGTAGTGCCCATATTTTTATCAGCTTCTCGTACCTTGAGAATGTTTTCAAGCCCTTTTAAGCAAACTGTAACAACTTTTGGATTGGGACAGTTGATAAGTTCACACAATGGCTTGATGCAACCTTGACTTACAAGGAACCTGAAATATGTGACATGCCCAAATGAGGTAGTTTATCATTCATACTCTGCCAAATCATGATTCCCTTGAAAAATAATATAGGGCACCATTTTCGTACCTGTTTTGATCTTGAGTTCCACCAAATGTAGCATTTAAGATTGCCCACGCAGCTTCTTTCTTAATATCAAATTCATCATTTTGAAGCAAATGAACTAGAGAAGCAATAATATTAGCTTCAATGACCGCCTATAAAATTCATACCATTACCCACTGTTTGATTGTACAAATCAATGCGGATAAAACCTTGGATTCGAAATTGATACATGCTCCTCATTTCTAGTTGTGATATTTGAGATTATCCAACAAGCAACCTTCTTGATTCTCTTTTTATAATTATTTGTCAGAAGGTTTAAAAGGTATGACAATGTCTGATGACTAATAACACACTATGTAGCAACAAGGTTTGCCCATAAATGAGAAAATAAATGTGGTTCTAGTGAGAAAACTAGTTATTAACAGAAAAAGATATGATAAATGGCAAATACCTGAGTTTGTACATCATCTCCAGTAACAATATGTCCAACTGTATAAAGAGTAGGAGTTATCACTGAAGGAGACGGATGCCTGTGAAAGCCCAAAAATTTGCGATTTCAGTCAAGAAACTAAACAAAATAGGTGCCCAACATGTATGAGTCAACACTTTTACATCATCTGAATGAATAAAACGGGCTAATGTAGAGAGTACAAGCTTAACCTGAACAGTAAATAAAGGATAATTAGCAAGACAAAAATCAATTTAATCCCGCTAGCGAATTGAATGGAATATTCGTAGCTATATAATAATACTAAACATTTGTAAGCCTCCAAGCAATATATCTCAGTTTGTTGTGCGGAAGCGTGTAAAAGAGTAAAACTATTGTACTGAAAAATCACACCGAGTTCAATTCCCAGGGAAGAGAGGTGGATCACGAGGATCACTTAAGTACCAAATCTTTCCTAGCCAGAATATCCCTCTATCGTAATTTAATAGCACAATAAATAACTACAATCACACTCACAAGATATGAAAAATAAATAATAAAGAGCACCAGAATTTTAACGAGGTTCGGCAAATTTTGCCTACGTCCTCGGGCACTAACAAATATATTTCACTCCAAAAATACAAGTGAAAATTTACAAATAGGGAGAGAGAATAATGCCTTAAGTAGAGAATGGCAAATTGTGGGATGAAGAAAATGAGAAATGGTTAGGCCTATTTATAGTTGAAGTTCAGGGATCAAACTTGCAAAGTACCTATTCAAATAGGGACCAAAATTGCAATTATCCCATTCCAAAAAAAAAAAACTTTGGGTGCCTAACCAACCAAGGCCATTTGCTTCCCACTTACAGCCAACTATCTTTGACTTTTCAAAGATAGTGGCTGCCAATAATCTCCACCTTGAAGATTTGATTAGGATGATCTTATCTTCACACAATTCTTTCTGCCCTTGCCAACAATATTTGATAGTGCCTTCTTCAACTGTTAAACTTGCAGGATATTGATCAAGTTCAAACAATGTTCGAACTTGGTTGCTGTTACCACCTTGGTCATCATATCTGCGGGATTATCTGTAGTCTTAATCTTCTGAAGGCGAATCTTCCCTTCATCAATAATTTCCCGCACAAAATGGAATCGTACGTCGATGTGTTTTGTACGTGCATGATAGACTTGATTCTTTGCTAAATGAATAGCACTTTGACTATCACAATACACGTTAATATGCTCCTGAACCAATCCCAAGGTTTTAACCATACCTTGTAACCAAATAGCTTCCTTTACAGCCTCTATTACAGCCATGTACTCGGCTTCTGTGGTTGACAACGCAACTGTAGACTGTAGAGTAGACTTCCAACTGATTGGTCCTCCAGCAAGTGTAAACACGTAACCGGTGGTTGATCTTCGTTTATCCAAATCACCGGCATAATCAGAATCAACGTACCCAATAACACCTTCACCAAGTGTATTATCCTGCTCAAACAGTAATCCAACATCTACGGTCTTTTGAATATACCGTAGAATCCATTTCACAGCTTGCCAATGTCCTTTTCCAGGATTATGCATATACCTGCTCACTATACTAACTGCCTGTGAAATGTCGGGTCTTGTACACACCATTGCATACATCAAGCTACCCACTGCATTGGAGTACGGAACTTGCAACATGTATTCTCGTTCCGTATCCGTCGAAGGAGATAGTTGTGCAGAAAGCTTGAAATGAGAAGCCAACGGGGTACTTACAGGTTTTGTCTGCTCGTTCATGCCAAACTGCTGTAGTACCTTCTTCAAATACTGCTTCTGAGACAAGCTAACTCTGCCATGGGCTCTATCTCTACATATTTCCATGCCAAGAATCTTCTTAGCTTCACCAAGATCTTTCATTTCAAACTCGAGATTGAGTTGAGTCTTCAATCTCTCAATCTCAACTTTGCTCTTAGATGTTATTAGCATATCATCAACATATAAGAGCAAGTATATGAAAGTTCCTTCTTGTAGCTTCTGGAAATACACGCAATGGTCAAATTTACTTCTTGTGTACCTTTGCCCTTTCATGAACTGATCAAATCGCTTGTACCACTGCCTCGGGGATTGTTTCAAACCATAAAGCGACTTTGTCAGTTTGCAAACCCAATTCTCTTTACCAGCAACCTTGAATCCATCTGACTGAGTCATATAGATTTCCTCTTCCAACTCACCGTGTAAAAATGCGGTCTTCACATCAAGCTGAACTAGTTCAAGATCATATTGCGCAACCAAGGCTAGCAAAATCCGAATAGACGAATGCTTCACAACTGGAGAAAACACTTCATTGTAGTCTATTCCTTCTTTCTGAGCATAACCCTTTGCTACCAATCTAGCCTTGTACCGAATTTTATTTTTACCAGGAAATCCTTCCTTCTTTGCATATACCTATTTGCATCCAATTGCCTTCTTTCCCTTGGGTAGTGTCATCAACTCCCAAGTCTTATTTTGATGAAGAGACTGCATTTCTTCATTCATGGCTTGCTTCCACTTTGCACCATCAGGGTTACTTATTGCTTCTGTGTAAGTAGAAGGAGCATCATCATCTGCAATTGGAAGTGCATAGGCCACTATATCATCAAAGCGAGCAGGCTTTCGAATCTCTCTTCTTGGCCTCCTATATGCAATTGAATCTTGTTGCTGTAGAAGTTCTTGGATCGGAACCTCTTCATCATCTGTTCTTTCAATATTAGCTGGATCATTATTAACCTTTTCAAGCTCCACCTGCTGCAAAGTACTACTGGTTTTGTCATCCTTTTGTGAATCCTTTAACATGGTTGATTCATCAAAAGTCACATCTTTGCTAAAGACAATCTTCCTTGTATCATGACACTAGAGACGGTATCCTTTTACTCCACTAGTTATACCCAAGAATAATGCTTTCTTTGCTCTTGGGTCTAACTTCGATTCTTTTACATGATAATATGCAGTGGAACCAAAAACATGTAAAGAATCATAGTCAGTAGCAGATTTACCAGTCCACATCTCCATAGGAGTTTTGCCATTTATTGCAGCTGATGGCAAACGGTTAATTAGATGGCACGCATATGTAACAGCCTCAGCCCAAAATTCCTTGCCCAATCCTGCATTGGACAACATACATCGAACTTTCTCCAGTATAGTTCGATTCATGCGTTCTGCCACCCCATTCTGTTGTGGTGTATCCCAAACAGTGAAGTGTCGTACGATGCCCTCATCTTGACATACTTGTAGAAATGGATCATTTTTGTACTCAGTACCATTGTCTAATCGAAGTCGTTTGACCTTTCGACCAGTCTGAGTTTCCACCATCTTCTTTCATTTCAGAAATGCATCCAATACTTCACTTTTTCTTTTCATTAGATACACCCATACTTTTCTTGAATAATCATCAACAAAAGTAACAAAATAGTGCATACCTCCCAAAGAAGCCACTTTGGTAGGTCCCCACACATCACTGTGAACGTAGTCCAGAATTCCTTTCGTATTGTGAATTGCTGAACCAAACTTTACCCTCGTCTGCTTGCCCAGAACACAATGTTCACAGAATTCCAATTTGCAAGAATTTGCACCTTTCAACAAGCCTTGCTTCGCCAAAGTCTGCAAAGCTTTTTCACCAGCATGTCCCAATCGCATATGCCATAACCTGGTAGCCTCTGAATCTGCATCTTTCACAGAAACTGTTGATGTTGATCCAATAACTGTACTTCTATTTAAAAAGTACAAGTTATTTCTCCTTGTGCCTTTCATCACCATCAAATTCCCAGCTGCTACCTTTAGTAATCCATCTCTCAAAGTGATTTTGAGCCCTTTAGATTCTAAGGCCCCTAATGAGATGAGATTTTTCTTCAAGCTGGGTACGTAGCGAACATCAGTCAAGACTTGGATTGAGCCGTCGTGATTCTTTAATTATATTGTACCTACTCCCATTGTCTTACAAGCACTGTCATTGCCCATAAGAACAACTCCACCTTCTAGTTCTGTAAGACTAGAAAACCAGTCCTTATTAGGACACATATGGTAAGTACATCCCGAATCCAAAATCCACTCATCAGTATGACATGCCATTGCCATGCCAACCAAGCTAAAGTCTGACTCCTCATCATGCTCCGCTACACATGCATTAGAAATAGCCTTGCCCTTTTGTAACTTAGGACAATTCTTTTTCCAATGCCCTTTCTCACGACAAAAGGCACACTCATCTTTGGCGGGTCTCCCTTTGGACTTTCCCCTTCTACCAGGTTTGCTGCTGCTTGAACGACCTCTCACTGTTAGGACTTCTGCAGTTATATCTCTGTGATCTCTTTTATCTTTCTTTCGAGTCTCAGATCTATACAACGCACTGCAGACTGCATCAAATGTGATTGTATCCTTCCCATGAAGCAATGTGGTGGTAAGATGATCATATTCATCAGGAAGGGAATTCAACAACAATAATGCCTTGTCTTCGTCTTCAAATTTCTCATCCAAATTTAGCAAGTCTGCTAAAATTTTATTGAATGAGTTCACATGGTCATTCATCGACATACTGGGTGCATACGTGAATCGAAAAAGTTTCTTTTTCATATAAAGCCTATTTTCAAGGCTTTTCGTTAGAAACTTTTCTTCCAATGTATCCCACAATTTCCTCGCTGATGTCTCCCTCATGACAGAGTACTTCTGCTCTTTGGCCAAACATAGATGGATTGTACCACACGCTTGTCTATTAATCTTGGCCCACTCCTTGTCATCCATCTTGTCAGGTTTTTCTTCAAGGGCTATATCTAGCTCTTGCTGACATAAGACATCCAGGATCTCACATTGCCACATACCAAAATTATTAGTGCCATCAAATTTCTCTACTTCAAATTTTGCATTAGTCACCGTAGTCCTTGCTGATGACGATGCATGTGCCATTTTTCTCCTCAATCCCAACTACTGTATACGTAAACAATGCCGTATACGTAAATAGTGCCGCAAACGATCGTACTCCCCAAGTACGAACCTAGCTCTGGTACCAATTGTTGTGCGGAAGTGTGTAAAAGAGTAAAATTATTGTACTGAAAAATCACACCGAGTTCAATTCCCAGAGAAGAGAGGTGGATCACGATGATCACTTAAGTACCAAATCTTTCCTAGCCAGAATATCCCTCTATCGTAATTTAATAGCACAATAAATAACTACAATCACACTCACAAGATATGAAAAATAAATAATAAAGAGCACCAGAATTTTAACGAGGTTCGGCAAATTTCGCCTACGTCCTCGGGCACTAACAAATATATTTCACTCCAAAAATACAAGTGAAAATTTACAAATAGGGAGAGAGAATAATGCCTTAAGTAGAGAATGGCAAATTGTGGGATGAAGAAAATGAGAAATGGTTAGGCCTATTTATAGTTGAAGTTTAGGGATCAAACTTGCAAAGTACCTATTCAAATAGGGACCAAAATTGCAATTATCCCATTCCAAAAAAAAAAAAACTTTGGGTGCCTAACCAACCAAGGCCATTTGCTTCCCACTCCACTTACAGCCAACTATCTTTGACTTTTCAAAGATAGTGGCTGCCAATACAGTTTCTAGTTTAATGTTAGTAGTGCATAGCAATGCATAGTTTACGTATCAGACAAACAATTCACTCGATTACCATTTGTGTTAAATGGGAAGAATTGGAGGGTTTACATTTCCATTATGGATGTTCTAGTTGCCGAGACGTGGCTTTCCATTAGAGTCTTCCGTTGTTAATTTTAGGTGTTGGTAAATTTAAGGGTTATTGAGTGGATTAGTGTTGTGGCTATCTCTTCCTAGGCTGGTTTCCATCCGAGGCTGAACTAGTGTCAAAACAAGGTCCCTCCTCTTTGGAAGGTGCATTGCTCGAAAGTGTTTTATTGCATGACAGTTAGCCTTACTTAATCTGCTTTTGGTTTATCTACGGTTTTTTCCTGTCGGTGGTTATGATCATTTGCTTGATGTGTTTTTCTTTTCCTATTTTTGTTCTGTGATGTTGGATACTTTTGTATTGGATTGTGAGGGTGTTTATGTTGTTTGAGTGTTTGTGGTTTGCCCTGTTTTGGTTTAGACTTGTAAATTGTTACTGCACTTGCATTTTAGCTTTTAATATATTTATGATTTAGCACGAAAACAATGGTTAAACCAACAATAGGGGGCAACCATTAGGGTTTCCTCGTATTATGTCTTTTCTTTTGTTGTTTTTGGGCTGCTTTGTGGGTCATGTTGCACTTCGGTGCCTTATGTTTTGGAATTGGGCTTTGCCCATGTGTTTCTGGTATCTTTTACTGTTTTTGAATGGAAGTCATGTTCAAAAATAAAACAATTCAAATTTCAAAAATAAAAAATAAATACTGATATTAAAATACAAATTTATTACCATTACACCTAAAAAAATTATATAAAATATTTTCTTTTACTTACATTGTGACTGTGACAATTTAATATTAATATTTATGTAAGATTGATCAATTCTAGGGGTGATATCAATTCAATTCTGTTAGGATTTTAGATTTTTTAAACCGTTCATCGTAATTCACTTTAACTTTTAATTTTTCCATATTAATTTCTTGCTCTGATTTTTTAAGCTTATTTTGATAAATAAGTTTTGTTTCATGACTTTTGAATATTACTTGACAAAAATTTAATCTTTTCATAAATATTTTTAAAAATATAAATTTTAATGAACTTTTGAATTATTTTTATTATTTTAGATATAAAATATTTAATTTTATATCATAAAAATTAAAATTAACTATATATTAAATAAAAAAACAAAATTCACTTTGATTTCAAATAACCATAAATTTTAAACTTGTATTCCATAAACCATCCAAATACCTCGGGTTCAAACCGATTTTATTTCATCAATTTTTTTTCTTAGCACTAGTCAATTCAACTATAGAAAAAGGATTATCAATTAAGTTGAAAAAGTATAAAAACCAATCAAACCAACCAAGTTAACAATTTGGTTACCTGCACTTCATTTGAAGTTCACTTTTTTAACTTGAATTGGTTAACCGTGCGGAAGAACCTTGATGATTGCTATTTGAAACATGATTGTTTCAGTCTCAAAATCTAACAAGAAAAATAGCTGAAAAATATAATCCAAGAAAAAGTCCAACTAGAAGTCAAATCGGCTGCACCTTAAATCCTCAGTTCTACAGGTTGAACCAGACAGTTCAATCATCTTATAAACTTCAAAAACATAAGAAAGTTTTACAGCCATTAAGCAGATACATGCTTGGACAGACAATGTGAGTCCAATAGCAGAACTTAAAGGGTGAAAGCCCTGGCTGTTAAATGAGTTTGCTTGAATCACAACAACGAATATACTGTTAGTTTGATAAGGTAACAGTAGACAATTAGAAGATGACTAAACCAAGATACTCTAAATTAACATTAGGTCCCAAATCATCAATCAGAATAAATCATCATTACTTGTATGTCTCATTCATTGTCTGGTAAAGAACGAAGTTTACCGATTCAAACAAAAATGGAAGGAAAGAAAAAGAAAGGGGCAAGAGATGAGGGAAAAAGGTAGGGTAACAGGGGGGTTGAAACACATGTAACAACAATTTCTCAAAGTGTTCGATCCAATTCAATTTGGTATAAAAGTAACTCCTATAGCTAACCTACTTAATGTACTGAGAAACCCACTTGAAACCATCTCCATAACCCATTTTACGAACAATGCTACACATGAATACCTCAAGGGGACGAACGTTTGAGTCTCCCAAGTTGACCTTACCCTTGCCTGTGGTGAAATTGGTGAGCCCAAGGTGATAACGCAACTCATCTTCTGAAGCAGCATATGGTATATCAATCTTGTTGCCCAAGATGAGGAACGGGACATTAGCCAAAGCTTCATCCGAGAGAAGAGCATCCAGCTCCCTTTTTGACTCGGCAAACCTCTCCTTATCGTAAGCATCCACTAGGTACACAACCGCATCCACCTACAAACAAATTTCCTATCAGTTTTGCTATGCTCTGCAGAAAAAGAAAAAGATTGAATGTTTCGGTATAGTAGAGCCTCCGAAAACTTGCAGGACCTTTTCTGTGTAATAACCCCAGACCAGACACCAAACAAGCCAAGGAAAGAAGAATAAGTCAGTATATGACAAATAGTTAATGATTTCTTCCGACAATGTAATCTTGAAAAAAGAGTGGAATGTAAGTATATAGTGTGTGGTGAGGTACTATCAAGACACCTTCTCCAAAAATAAAGGCGCTATCAGCGAACTCCCCATCCTTATTCTTTGCCCCTCATGAATCAGATAATCACAAGAACTATTACCTGGGATTATAGAGGCACTTTCAAGAAATTTGACTATAACAAGAAACTCTAGCAATCTGTCAGATTCTCAAATGAAATATGGAACCCACTAGATGACTAATACAACTAAATTTTACAATCCCAATTTGATTATTTATACTTGACACCAAATGTTCAATTCATAAAAGATATCATTCATATAATAATGGAATCAATTCTCCCCAGCTTGAAAGAGAAGAGCATAATTTTTGTCTGAAAACTGAACATAATCACAGGGATTTTCAAGTAAAAGAAATGCTATGTTACTCTGACTAAGTGAGTGTCAGAAACGAGCATATATCGGTCATGGTATGGTTAGATTTTTGTAAGTATTTAAAGGATCCTTGGAGGTCATACCACCATGTTCGTGCGTGGCGCAAATGCGTTTGACATGGATACTTCAACAAAAATGAAGAATTCGAGAAAATGTACCTTAGCGTAGTAATCTTTCCAAACTCTTCGAGCAATCTGATGGCCTCCCAAATCAAAAGCCTTGAACTTGATTTTCCCAATACTCAATTCCTCCGATGTGGGATGCTGTGTTGGCTGATGCTGAACTAATCTCTGCCAAATCCCATTACCAACATTCCATTAAAGACGAGATTCCAATCACCTTATTACTGAAGATAGCAATCAACCATCCCCTCACATTTCTTACCCTATCTTTCATATATATATCAATAACAATTAAAAACCCCTTCCAGCTAAAACGACTAATCTCAACCAAATCTCATCAAATTGTAAAAGAGAGAACAAGCTTCATAGCCTTAATTACCTTCAAATATAACGTTTATTAGCATTCTGGATCAATTTAGATCAGAAATATTAGAACTTTAATAGATTAAAACCAACAATATTAACACAAATCTAATTCTTAATATGATTTTACCATCATTCATTTATGAAAAAACAAATACCTCATCTTTGAGCATATGAAGCAGCGTGGTTTTGCCGGCATTATCAAGCCCTAAAAACAAGATCTTGGCCTCTTTTTGCCATAACCCAAGGGAAGCAAGGATCCCATAGAACCAATCGAAGATAAACATGATTTAATTCCTTCAGTAAAAGAAACTTTTGAATTCTTATTAACAAAAAAAAAAAAAAAAGAATCAAAATGGGTTGTCTGATAGAAGAGAAAGTGTGTGATAATGGATGGGGGTATAAAAGAGAGCACGAGTTGGTGAGTTTTGACTGGGTAAGTTGATCCGAGCTCGCACCGATCAGGTGCTTTGGATCGGGGGTAGTTGGCCACGATGGGCTAAATCTGGGTAGTTCGATTTATGGAATTAGTGGATTTTTTTTTTAGATTTTGGATCACAGTGTAAAATTGGCCTGTTTTCCCTTAATGGACGAATAGCTGATTGATAAAGAAACTATATACTAACAAATTAAATTTTGAAATAAATCTCAAAATTACTCCTAGGAAATTTGATCTACCTATATATATATATATATATATATATGAAAATTTTATTTTTATTTAATTATTTAATTATATAACTTATTATTTATTAAATTAAGTTTAGACAACAATTATTTCGCTGAATATGTTTTTTTAAGAATAGCTCGACACTCATGAGTGTCAAGTTCAATGTGATGTCAAATCATTACATTAATCCATGTTATGCATATCAGGAAGGAAGTTTGTAAAAGTACTTGTAGAGTATCTCAACATTCATGGGTGTCAAGCTTATGGTTAGAAGATAATTATTTGGTTGTTAGCCCAACCAAGTGCATTTAATACAGTGAAATGTGACTCTCATGGTCAGTGACTTTCATTCTGTAAAAGCTTGTTTGTTACTCCTTTCTTCACGCCCAATTTTTTTCAAAACTCTCCAACCATTTCAAGCTCTTGCATTCTTGAACTCTCTTTTTTTAGTTATTTTTCAAGAGAAAATGATAGAACACATTGTCAACTACATTGTGAATATGGGGAAATTTCTAACTCAATTCTTTCTATTTTTAAATATTTGTGGAAATGATATAGTTTTTGAAATTTAATTATATTATTTTTGTTTTTCAACAATCAATAGATCAAGTTTTTTGGATTTGACACAATTTACATTTTGCAAAGCTTGATCCTCGTATCGATGAACGCTTGAAGGTTGTCGTTTTATATGTGGCATCTATTATTTTCATCGTTTTGGATTTAATTGTCGTCTTGGTGGAAAGATGGAGGTTGGAAATATTTACATTCTATTTTTTGTACAAGGAAGCAATCATAATATTTGAAAATGTCGCTTTAATAATTAGCCTTCTAGTGCAATCGATTTAGAATATCAATGTGATCAATTGTTGAGTGACATGCTGTTGAAGGAGAAACTAAAAAAAGATTTAGATGAGACCAATTGAAATGCACATTTCAACAATTAACCGAACATTGAATTCGACATTCATGTAGTGGATTTAAGATTGGAACATGAGGCTAAGCTAGAAATCGAAGCGATGTATGGAAATCAAAATGGAATCAGCGAAATCCCAGGAGTCAAAATGTTTATTTGGAGAATGTCTACAATCGCCATTGCATCCAACGAAAACGATGATCTTTCTCCTGTGGCTGTATGTGCCATAGATGCGATGATGAGGTTGTTGAGAGGCAATGGCTTAATGCATCAGTGGCTGAAGCCCAAGCTTCGAGGCTTGGTTCTTAATTGATTAAAAGTCATGGATGACAATCTATAGTTATCGAATCAGACAGTTGATCTTATCAATGCTTTGAAAGGATTCAATGTTGAGATTAAGGCTATCATTGATGATATTCACCTCTAACTTTCCTCCTTTAGGATATGGGATTTTCTCATGCTTTCAAAAAGAGGTAATTTGGTGGCTGATTGGATAGCAAAAAGAACCAATAACAAGTATTGTTGGAATTTCCTCCAAATGAATTTTTGCTGTATTGTAATTTTTCTTTCCAATGGAAATTCCAATATCCTTATTTATGTACTATGACTTACCATACAAATACAATCTCATTAGTAACATTTTATATTTAATAAGGAATTTACATTTAAAGTTATTGTCGATTAAGTCTTACCTCAATTGGTATCGATATTATTATTAATATATGAGGACACTAATTCGAGTGTGTTGAAGCGCATTTTCCTCTTATTTCAGAGTTGGGGAGAGGCTATGAATAGTTCTAGACATGGGATAAAAAAATAAAAATTAAAAATCGTGATGCTACACTCATATGAAAGGAAAAAAATAAATAAATAAAGTAATTGAATTTAATATCAAATTTTATGTTAGTTATAATATGTTAATTTTTTTTTAAATTAGTTAATGAAATCTTGGTTTGTTGGTTATGGCAAAGGTTTTGGTTTCTTGAGTACTTATGTTTGAATTTTATCATAAGCAATAATAATTTGTAGGTTTTAGTCTTGTTATGTGTGTACGTCATATGTAAGTTTTGTCAAATTCTTTTTAAATTAATTTAATTTTTTCCAATTTTTTAATTTGTGTTTTGTACTGATTGAATTCTACATCTTAATTGATCAGACATATATTTGAATAAAGCTTTAAAGAAAAAGTAATTTCATTAAATTATATCATAAATTTTTATCATTAATAAATTATATCACTAATTTAAATCCGTTTAATTTAAAAACTATTATAAAAAGTTAATTAAGTTTTAACTCGATTGATATCGGTATTGTTGCTAGTACAAGAGGTCGTAAGTTCGAGTACACTGAAGCATATTATCCTCTTATTTAAGTATTGAGGAGAGATTATAGGTAGTTCTATGCGTTGTATCAAAAATAGTAGATATAATAAGAATTTATAAGGAGATTAATATCTAGAAAAAAACTGTGATAAGAAATCTTAGAAAATAGATTCAAATTTGAAATTTCATTTTAAGTTATTTACATATATTTTTTGAACAATCTCATGATAGGTTTTAATCATATCAGCTCTTTTGACATAATGCCTAAATTTACATATATATTGCTTCCCCAACTCATAAATAGGTGCTTCAACGCACTTAATTTCATGTCCTTCTGCATTAACATTAATATTAATATCAATCGAGCTAATACGGTTAAGTTATTTACATATTTAATTCAACCTTTCTCATAAGAAATAATTTATTCTCTTTAGGATAAAAGACATAATTTACTAATGCTAAAAATTTAATAATATAATTTCACGACTTAAAAATTTACAACTTAAATAAAATTCGATATTAAATTAAGTAAATAAATGAAAATTATCCATTGGATTACGTGTACCATCACGTGTTGCCTCAACATAACTAGATGAGAAAATCCAAAATCAATGCATATTTAAGAAAAAAGGGAGGAGACGACAACAGTAGATAAACATAACTGGATATGCATTTAAGTCAAACCAAGCCAAACACTGTCATGTCTTGCAAAACCAGCAACCAAACGACCCAGAATTCCAAAATCCACAGGTTTTCTCTTCTCTCCCAAAAACCCAAACACTCGCTTCTATAAAATCCATCACACACTCTGCACACCTTACTATCATAATTTCAACATCAATTTCTAAACTGTTCGAGTCCCAAACACCTAGATTCAATGGCTGATGCTAAGGAACGCAAAATCCTGGTGGCCGTCGATGACGGCTTGGAAAGCATGTACGCTCTTTCATGGTCTCTCCACAACCTGATTTCTCAAACTTCAAATGATACCATTATCCTCATTTACGCTAAACCTCCACGAACCGTATACACTTCGCCAGATGGTACAGTTGTTTTTTTTTTTTTAATGTCGAAAATTAAAGACATGGTTTTTTTTTTTTTTAATTGTTTTGGTTTTGGTTGCAGGGTATTTGTTTTCTCCTGATATGTTGGCCTCCATTGACAAATGCAGAAACGATCTGGCGTCTTCTATAATCGAGAAGGCCAAGAAAATATGCAGGGAGCAAGGTGATAATGAGGTGAGTTACTGAGTAATTCTTGCTTTTGTTTATTTGGAGGATCAAAATTGTGTGTTTATTTTTGGGGTTAATTAGGTTAAAGTAGAGGTGATAATAGAGAGTGGTGATCCAAGGGACGTGATTTGCCAGGCTGCTGACAAGATCCATGCTGATGTGCTTGTTATGGGAAGCCATGGCTATGGCTTGATTAAGAGGTGAGTCCTCTCAGTTTTGGTCAAATTATAGTTACTAGAACTATTAAATCATTTCAAAACTATATAGACAAAAACCATAATTTTACTCAAAGTTTTCTTTTCTTCTTCTTTTTAATAACTAGGCCCTGAGTATGATCATTGATTAGGTTGAAAAGATAGTATAATCATAATGTTCCCTTTTGAATGTGAAAAATGGTTTGCTTTTCATACTTTATTTTCTGTTACAGCTCAAATTTACGGCAAGAATGAATGTGATAGGGTTTAGTGATTATGCCTAAACAGGTTTTAATAAATGGTTTGAATAATTTTTGGGTGACAGGGCATTCTTGGGGAGTGTAAGCAATCACTGTGCACAGAATGTGAAGTGCCCTGTTTTGATTGTGAAGAAGCCCAAATCCTCCTCCTCTGCAACTGGAACCAAATGATTGAGATTTGGGACACATTCATAATTTCTCTTAGTTGTACAAATTTTTATACTTTTCTTCCATCTTTGAATGTACTTTCATACTTGAATGTCAAGAACTGAACTTTGATTATTACAACAGATATATACCATCACTGTAAGCTTTTTTCTTTTTCTTTTTTGGGTAATGCTATCACAGTGAGCTAAATAATATGAGGAATAAATCATAAACCTTACGACATAGTTTGCTACATAATACATCAGAGATGATAATACAAATACGTAGTCAAAAAAATTGTGTCATTGTTGGCACAGAACACAACTTCTGTTCTAAGTGATAATCATCAGTTTTTGGTAATCTTCTATCTAATGAGTCCTTAATGAGAAAAGGTAATTCCAAACGAACATCATCTATGTCAGCATGTCTCATAATCTGGTAAAACATTTTGAAGAGCAACATCTTGAGTCCTTTTTCCAGTGAAGTTTCATGACAAGTAGGCATCCGATTGCATATAGCTAGCTAGTGTAATAGCTCATCTGGTGACTTAGCTCACGAATATCAATTCTAAGATGCAAATGCTTACCAAAATTAAGATTTATTTTAAAGGAAGCACGACCAAATTAAAAAAATAAATATATCACAAACCAATCCTTATCATTTATTTATGGACTATATATTTATTTTTTTACTAACATCCTCCATTGATGACATGACTTGAGGGTGCACAAAAAGTAGCTCGAGAGAGTTCATATAAAGTTGGCATGAACAATCTTAAGGGTAATAGGTTGTAATTGATGGTTGTATTCTTGGAAACGAATTTTTTTTATCTAATAGATATATACATGAAATTGTATAAACAATATATTTGTTCATAGGTCAGGTCACTTGATCCCACCGAAGGTCCGTCCGAGAAGTGAAAGGATTTGGGTAAAAATATAGACAAAAAAAAAAGGGCTTGGAGAAAAAGAAAACAAGGCTCATTTCGAGTAAAAATTTTTTGACCAACCCGAATTTGAAAAAAAAAACCCTACTATTTTACTATTGTTTTCCCACTGTTTTACTATCATTTTACTATTATATTGCTACTTTTTAATTGTTATTATTTAAATATTATATAACTCTTGTTTTATTGTTAATTTTGCTACTATTTTAAAGGCATTTGCTTGTCAAATTGCATCTATTTTAGTGTTATTTAAGTAAAACGATTTTTTTCAATTTATTGGGAAACATTTATTTTAATGTTTTTAGTGTTTTTGATGTATTATATTTTTAATTTTTTATATAAAAAATAAAAAAATAATATGGGCGGGCTAACCAGACTAAGTTTTAACATTTTTATCCAAGTCAAGTTTGGGTAAAAATTTATACCTATTTTTCAAGCTTGGTCGGACCCAAATCTATCAACCATGCCTCAAATTTTGTTAGAACTCGGCCTAACCCGACCCATGGAAAATCTAGTAAACAATTCTCATAGTTATTTCTTAATATTACATAGAGTGTTCCATCATCGTTAACAATTTCTGGCAAAATACCTAACATAAATCAAGAACCCTACTTATTTTTCTTCTCGTATAAGCAATGCAGTTCAAAATAAAATTTTAACTAATATTCCATAATCTTGTGGTGTAAAGGATGAATTATATATATATATATATATATATATATATATATATATATTAAAATGCTTTAGGCTACCATTCATCCGAATCACTCAAAGTATAAAATGGACTTAAAATTATATTTATATATTCAAGTCATTTTCCATTTTCTAGAAAAAGTATCACCTTTGTTTTCAAAAAGAGAAAATCTGAATCAAAGATAAATATGATCCTTGACCAGGGGCAAATATGGGGTTTCGTACCACCCCTTAAAATAGAAAATTTTTTATTTTAATTTTTTAAGAATTTTAAAATTTAAAATCAATAAAAATAAATTTATGTTTTAATTTCTGAAAAAAATATATTTTTATTATCATAAAATTTATAATTTAATTCCTACCTACTTGATTATCACTTATTATTTTATGCACAGTGGCTTTATGGAGGGAATCATCATTTCATAATTTATGTTGATGAAGGATAGAATCGTTCTAATATTAAATATTTAAACAATGCGAAAAAAAAGATAAATGCACTTTAGATAATAGTAGAATGTGGTTGCAATAGGCATGGCCATCGTTCATGCTTTACTCTCATAGGTGAATAATTCATGGATCCTACTTTTTTTCACGTCTAATCAATATAATGGATACACTTTTCCTTAACCTAATTATTCTCTTCGATTTAAATTTCAATAATTTCATGTTGTGATTATATCTATTTTTTTGACACAATACTTAAAATTACCCATAACACATTTCTAATTTATAAATAGGAGGATAATGCGCTTCAGCACATTCGAACCTACGTCCTTCGGCATTGGCAACAATATCCATGCTAATCGAGCTAAAACTCAATTGGCTTACACGGAATAATTAATAAAGTTATTTAATAACCAATTAAGATATATTTAAGGTGTGTTTGCACATCACAAAATATTTAAATAAAATTGTATTTATTATGATAATAATTATAACTTTTTTGTAATTATAAGAAAATTTTAAAAAATTATTATTATAAAAAATATTAATAATATTTGAAAAAAAATTCTAAACAGATAACAACTTAAAATTGGATCATTATATGTAATATGCTAGTCTAGAAAGCTATTCGACAATACGATTGCTAATAAAATTAACAAGAAAAAAAAGCATACTATGTAATTTTATCTAATTATTCTAGCATTCCATATTTGTTAGATCATTTCCTCATCATCGGTTGGCTGTTGGCTAAATATAAATAATTAATATTAATTCTATATTTTACTTAAAGCTCCTAATTAAGTTAGTGTCACAAGTCAATCAAATTCATGACACCTAACTTAGTTGAAATATGACTAAAATAATCATTCTTTTTATAAAGTAAGTTATATATTGGCACCAACTCGTATAACAAATTTATGTTAATATCCTTAGGTTCTTGACAGTTTCAAAAATATGTAAATTGGTCCCTCTAAAAAAATTACAAAATATTTTTATTCCAAAATCTTATAAATATATAAATTAAAAATTATTAAAAAATAAATAAAAATACTAAATTACATATATTTAAAAAAAATTCTCAAATGATACATTTGAGGTCTTAAATAAGTAAATTATCAAATCAAACTTATCATACTAATTATCTCTTTTTTTCTATTAAAAGAGTTTTTAAAAATATATGGTATTTATAATCTTTAACTTGGAATTTAGTCATATTGACAACAAGATTTTTATATAGCTGGTTCAAAATTTTTAATTTAACTCGAATAAATTTATTCAACTTGAATCTCATTTTACTCGACTCGGTTTTAAAAAATTCAAATTAAGCTAGAATGATAAAATAAAATTTGTTCTCAACTAACTTTTTTTTATTGACAAAGAAACAAATTGGGCTTCATTAAAAAATTATAACCAAAACATAAACAAAGAGCTGGTCCAGTTACAATCGGACCAGCCTAACAACCGAATAATAAAAGAAAACTCCAGAAGCTTTTAAAATTCAAAAAGAAAAAATCAACAGAAACAAAAACCGACAAAAGTGCCCAATTAGCCATCATTTCGCCTATCCTTCTGTCCCATCTGTCCATTCCGCATTAAGGCATACACACTAACCAAGGGCCTTAATTTCTCCTTCAAATCCATTGCTTCAATTTCTTGACCCTTCTTCTTCCTCCTCAATTCAGCCCTTAGTCTGGTTCCCGAACATTGTCTTCTCTCGCCTGGCTCCCTGCGTACCAAGGAACATCATTTTGCAGGTAAATCTCATCCCTTCGCTTCAGAGAAACTGTTGCTAATATGTGTGCAAGCTTGTTCGCCGGTCTTGGTGTAAACTCGAACCTCAGACTAATTCCCCTGGTTTTCATCTGATGAATATCATGTATAAAAGGACTTATTCATGACTTATCTTGACTTCTCTGTTTGCATTTTTTTATCGTTATCAACGAATCCCCCTCTATAACAAAGTTTGTTTGTTCCATTGCAAGCGCTATCTGAACCGCTCGACGGCAAGCTAAAGCCTCAGCCGCAAAGGCAGATTCCACCGCTCCATGGATCTTCGTTGAAGAAAGAAGAGCTCTCCCCGAACTGTCCCTAGCCACGATCCTAGACACCGCACACTTATTCCTCTCATCAAAAGCCCCATCGAAATTTATTTTTATTCCTTGGCCAGATGGGGGCTGCCATTTAACAACAGCAGATGAGGTATGTTGGGATTTCGCCTTTATTCTATCCATTTCTTTAACATAATCGAGAACAAAATTTGCTGTTTCCCGTCCTGATCTACACTTTTTCTCATGAATGCGAGAGTTCCTCTCGCCCCAAATGGCCCATAAAGCAACACAGAAAATTCGACACTTTGTCAACGAGAAGAAAAGTACTTTCCTGGTAAGCCAATCGACAAACTCTTCTTGAGGATATACTGCCACATCCAGATCTGACAAAAACATCCATACTTCCTTTGAAACAGGGCAATCCCTAAACAAGTGATTCATTGTTTCTTGACCAACACCACAGTGAGGACACATACTATTCGTTGCTAATCTGCGAGCCATCAAGTTAACCAACGTTGCTAAGTAATTCCAAGAAACTCTCCAGATAAAGATATTTACTTTTGTAGGAATGTCGAGTCGCCATATCTTCTTGTAAAAATCTTTATAGACGGTTTGCAAAGCGTAAGCTGTAGGATTTGATCTTTGTAATAGTTTATAGAAGCTTTTAACCGTGTACTCACCCGATGGTTCTTTATTCCAAACCAAAAAGTCCTCATGAGCTTTATCCGCAAGGGGTATTCGAAAAATCAAGTCTGCCACTTCTGCTTGGAAGGTATCAACCATTAACTCTATATTCCATTCTTTGCTATTACTGTCAATTAATGCTTCAACTTTATCGCTATGCAAATTATCAAAATGGGACCTTAATCTGATATTATCGTAATCTAGAATCCAAGCATGCTCACTAATTAAGATATTTTGCCCTGTACCCACTTTCCAGATCGCACATTTCTCCAAAGTAGCCTTTGTTGCCTAAATACTTTTCCACACATACGAACCTGAGTTGCCCAACTGGGAATCTAGAAAGTGACAGTCAGGAAAATATTTTGCTTTAAAAACTTGTGAAACTAATGTATCTGGACAATTAAAGAATCTCCATCCTTGTTTAGCTAAAAGAGAGATGTTGAATTGAGCCATATTCCTAAAAGCCATACCTCCTTCCTCCTTCGGCCTGCACAGAAACTGCCATTTACACCAGTGAATCCCCCGCTTCCCAGCTCCTTTTTGCCACCAGAAGTGTGCTAACTTACTCTCTATTTTATCACATAAACTGTTTGGAAAGAGAAAGCACGACATAGCGTAAGTTGGTATAGCTTGCAACATTGATTTTATAAAAATCTCTTTTCCTCCCTGAGATAAAAGCCTTGAACTCCAAGCATTAATTCGAACAGCAATTCTGTCAACCAAGTTCCCGAAAGCCTCTATTTTCCTTCGACCCACAATGCTAGAAAGGCCTAAATACTTCTCCGGACTAGACGAACTACAAACCCCTAACAAATTCGACACCAAATCCTTCATTTCCTCTTGTGTATTCGTACTGTAAAAAATATTGGATTTATTGAAGTTAACACATTGTCCTGAGCAACACTCATATTCCTTCAATATATCCTTTACCACCTTTGCCCCCTCTTCTGTTGATTCACCAAACAGTATACAATCATCAGCAAATAAAAGATGAGAAATTTCTGGTCCCCTTCAACAAGCCTTTGCCCCTCTGACGAATCCGTTTCTCATTACTAATCTCATTAGGGCTGAGAGGCCTTCACTACAGATAAGAAACAAGAACGGGCTTAAGGGGTCACCTTGTCTCAGCCCCCTTGTGGGTTGAAAGTTACGTCCCCTGTTCCCGTTAATAATAACCGCGTAGGACACTGTAGTGATACACTTCATTATCAGCTCAATCCACCTTGACTCAAAACCCATTTTCTTCATCATTTGCTTAACAAAATCTCATTCCACCCTATCGTATGCTTTACTCATATCCAATTTGACCGCCATATATCCTTTTTTCCCCATTCTTTTTTGTCGAAATGTATGCAGTAATTCATAAGCCAAAAGAATATTGTCTGAGATGAGCCTACCTGGTACAAATGCACTCTGAGCCTTATCGATGCAAATTCCCATAACATATTGCATCCTATTAGCTATTGTTTTTGTCACAAGTTTGTACATAACCGTGCAAAGACTTATGGGCCTAAAGATAACAAGGGTAGTGGGGTGTGAGGTCTTCGGAATAAGCACAATATCTATCGAGTTTACTGACACAACCTCCTTTCCATCATTCAAAACACCCAAACAAAAATCCAAAACATCCTTCCCTACAATATGCAAATATTTTTGAAAAAATAAGGCTGGAAATCCATCTGACCCCGGTGCTTTCAAAGGTCCCATCCCCTTGAGTGCCAGTAAAATCTCATTAGCTGTGAAGGGAGAATTTAATACCTCGTTCATCTCAGGTGAAATGCAGCTGTCAACTCCTGCCAGTATCCTCTTGGGGTCTGCCACACCATCAGAAGAGAACAACTTTTCAAAAAAAAAATTTTGCAACCTCCTGTAATTCAGTATCCTCAACAATCTCCTTCCCATCATCTGCCACTAGCTTCGTTATGAAATTTGCTCGTCGACGAGTTGTAGCACTTTTATGGAAATAAGCCGTGTTCTTATCCCTATATTGCAACCAGTTCACTCGAGCTCTTTGTTCCCAGTACGCTTCATCCTTTTCAATTTCCATATTTAAGTGGATTTTTGTATCGGTGATTCTTGCTAGCGTTTCATCACCCCTTTCTTCCAACAACAACGACTCTAATTCCTGTGAGAGCTTCTTCTTAAGCTCTCATTTTTTCCTTCTAATGCCACTAGCCCACTCCTCCAGCCCATTCTGTAAGACCTTCAGTTTCTCCATTAGTGGCCCAGACGAGGACCCCCAAAGTCCCCTTAGCACTTCCTCAAACGACTCCTCCATGGTCCACCAAGCTTCAAAATGAAATCTGCGATTCCTTGAATAAGGGTTCACCCTCGCTGTATTAATGAGCAGGGGGCAATGATCAGATGTAGAAAAAGGGAGATGTTGTACCCGACCCAAATGGAATAAAGATATCCACTCATCATTTGCAACCCTACGATCTAACCGTTCCCTTATATTTGTCTCGGGAAGGGTTCCCCTCTCCCACGTAAACGAAATTCCCGAAAATCCAATACCAGACAGCTTGCATTCTGCCAGTGTTTCTCTAAAAAGTTCCATTCGTCTTTGATCCCTTGGAATTCCCCCCTTTTTCTCAAAAGAGTACATGATCTCATTGAAGTCCCCAGCAACCAGCCATGGTCCAGTACCATTCTGACTCAAGCTCTTAAGTAGTTCCCAAACCTGTTTTTGGTCCCTGGAATATGGCGTTCCATAGAAACCGGTAAACCTCCATTCTGTCTGAGAACTATCTTCCTTCACCATTACATTTATGTGCCATTTAGGGAAGCTTTTCAGATTGATATCCATACCCGGTTTCCAAGCTAAACACAAACCACTTCTAGACCCTTCTGCATCTACATCAATATCGTAAATAAAACCACAACTCCTCCTCGCCTTACTCATACATTATTGACTGAGCTTCGTTTCCATAAGGAAAACGAACTAGGAATTATGCTGCTTGATTAGGTGATGCAGCCTCCTAACTGCCCGTGGGCTACCCAAACCATGAACATTCCAACATATGTGTTTCATTGTGTCCGGTCTGTAAGAGTATGCCCAAAGATCAATCATGAGATGGTTGTAATAACATACTTTATTTACCATATTTATTAATATAAAGCGTTGTCATTATTATTTCAGTTTTTCTTTCTGTGTGTATAGATAAACTGTTTTATAATAATGTCCTGAGAATAATATGATTATTCTTAAAAGATCCTTAGTCGAGTATTATTGTTGACTAGGACAATAATGATGCATTTAAGACTAACATGTAGTTGATTGATGATAAAGAGTTGTCATTGATATGGAATGTCAAAATCAATGCATGAATATGTGTGTTAGAGAACAACATATTGGATTGACCCGCTATGAGTATGTTTCTTGGATTATTATGTAATTGTCACAACATTACTCATAGTGATTGATATGTATATGATCCTCAGACTTGAGATCATTATTATCCCAGCATCGTGAGTTGTATATTTTGATACAGTCAAACGTACACCGTAACAGGTTGTTCTATAAAGGCTGATGTTGGATATACCACAATCTATGTAGAGGGATATAGTTGATCAATAAAGGATAAGTCCCTCCTACATAATAGGAGTAATATCTTAGGCCACTTGATTGAGTGAGACTAGAAATGCATGGCCATGCTCAAATAAGTTGATATGAGATGTCATACTAATTTGTATATCATAGTCTACTCAAGATATCAAGAAACATGGGATGGACTATGCAAGTGTGACTATCCCATGACTTGTATCCGTTCCAGAGATAAAGGACTTAAGGATTAATGCATAAAAGTTTAATCACGAAAGGTTATGTCGAATCATGACTTCTTGTAACTTAGGTAGCAATGATGCATTGCTAGATGCCACTCATTGTCTGTGACAATAGAATCGTTCTAGTATTACTGCTAACGTTGCAAGAACCTACAGGGTCACACCCTATGGTTGAAATGAACGGAATAAAATATAGTTGGTATTGTGCTTGGTTGTCACATAAATTAAATTAATTAAAGAATTAATTTAATTGGACAATCAAATATTGAACATATTATATGTACAAGGATGTTGTACACATAATGATAACATAATTTTATTAATATATGAATTTGATTCATATATAAATTTAAATAAATATAGTTTACCGAAATCCTTATTATAATTAATGTAATTATAATTTTTAGATATAATTAATGTAATTATAATTTTCGGTATTGTATTTATTTAATCTTGTAATATATTCAAGAAATACCAATTATAAAAGGCCCAATTAAGAAGATACCTATTAGAAAAGGCCCAATGAGAAAGGCACCCAATATAAAAGGTATTAAAAGGAGACAAAACTTAATAAGAAAACCCTAAGTGATTGCTTGTTAGGTCTAGCAGCCGTCAAGCAAATAAGCCTCTAAAACAGTTTTGGAGATTTCTTCCGTTCATAGTCAAACCGGGTGGATTACGTAGAGGCCGACATCGGAAAAGGTTGAGGCTGGATTCGACAGTAGATCAAAACTCTTGTTGCCAAGGCGTTGCTGTCTACTCAGATTGAAGTTTTGGTAAGATCGAAACCTTTATTTCACTCCGATTCGTTCCTCACACATGGATCCATGGTTTGGATCGCCGGATCTAATTTTATTCTGCTGTGCCATGGGGTACCGGCGTTCCAACAGTGGTATCAGAGCCACTTGTGTGATACGAACTCGGGTTTAAATACTTGGGTGATGCAATTGTATGAGATTCATGTTTTGATCTTATTGTATTTTCGATTGTTTAAATCGTTTAAGCATAACCTGATAACTGTTCCTTTCGGTAATTGATTAAATGTTAATCATGGTTTTGTGGCCTACTTGATTTTATGTTATTACTGTTAATTATTAACAAATCTGTAATAATGTGACGGAGGTATTTATAGTTTCCAGTAAGTGTTAACTGGCTAATGGAACAAGGGTTGTTCCGATATGAAACCTCCAGGATTAAAATCCTAAAAACACGATTCTGTTGATAAAAAGTTATCAAATCGTGAGGTTTCATTTGACTGGGGGTATGCGATTCGTACCGCAGGGGCTCTGCCCCGTACCCCTGGTCCATACTGCGGGGGCTCCGCCCCCGCACCCCCGGGGATGAGGATCTGAGGATGGCTCCGGCCGCGGGCCTTCGGCCCGCTTCCTCCGACATCCTCAGACCCTCGCAAAAAATTTGTTAATAAAAGAAATTTATAAACTTGATGGGCCACAAAAGGTTGAAAGGATATTTTATAATTCACCTTAAATATATATATATATATATAGAACTATGTATGCTATTTTTGACATGCATGGTGTTTGAAATGCATAGTTATAGCCCAATGACACATTCGATAAAAGGTTGTATTTTTTTTAAATACGGCCTGCGTGCCGTGCCTTACTACTATTCTCTTGTATTTCTCTTCTCATCTTATTCCCTCGTATGTAAAACGAGTTTCTGCATATTGTAATTTGCAAGAGTTGCTGTGGGCCAAACGAGAAGGAAGGTGGGACAATGATTGAGAATGATAGCTTGTGAAATGGCTTACACCTTTAGGTTTCTTTTTGGTTTTCCCATTGGCTTGGGTTGAACCACTTTAGTTTATGGGCTATAACTATTGCATTTATTTATTGCTTTATTTATTCATGTATGAGATGCTATGGATGATAATAAACCTTATTGGTAATAAACCCTATTAATTGATGAGATCGATTAGAAGACTAAATGGGCTAAAGTAGACCATAATTGGTGAGATGCAACAACCTTAATAAAATCCCTCTATTAAAATATTAAGTCAAAATGGCCTTCTAATTTTGCCCTCGTTAAGGCCTCGATCAATACTATGTAGGTTCTGCCAAAGCGAAGTACTAGTATTTATCTTGGTTAAACGCGAAGAATAAACAAGTGATATTCGCTGGTTAAAAATTGGTTAATGACTTAACTAGGTTACTCTAATAGGATTAGAAACCTAGAGGCAAGTAAATTGGATAAATCATAAGATGATTAGAACAAGAGTTGTTCACCAAATATTAGGAGTTACATATGATGTAATTAGCAAATGTTGCTTACCTAAATAACCATAATCTTAAGAGTAAAGCCAAAGCTGACTTAAGTGGTGGTGAAATATGGATCCCTAACCTACTAGAAATACTTTTGAGAAAGCTTTTCCGAAATTAATATATGAGGGTTATTAATTTTGAAATAAAATAGTAGGAATATCATTTAATAAAGTCTTTTTAATGATTGATATAAAATTGGTAAATTTACTCACATGCATATTTAATTGTTGTAGATATATTATGGCTGCAAACACTAGCACACTCTCATTGCGATCGGTCCTTGAGAAGGACAAATTGAATGGTTTGAATTTTCTTGATTGGTTCCGTAACTTGAGGATTGTCCTTAAACAAGAACGGAAATTATATGTCATTGAACAACCACTTCCTAATGAACCACCCGCTAATGCCTCGAGGGCTGATAGAGACACTTACAAGAAGTATCTCGATGACATGATAGATGTTGGATGTCTTATGCTTGCCACTATGAATCCTGAACTTCAGAAGCAACATGAGGACATGGTTGCTTATGATATGATCGAGCACCTGAAAGAACTTTATCAGGGGCAAGCACGGCAAGAGAGGTTTGATATCTCTAAAGCCCTATTCCAATGTAAGTTGGCTGAAGGAAGCCCAGTAGGACCTCATGTCCTTAAGATGATTGGCTATATTGAAAGCCTATCTAAGCTTGGGTTTCCATTGAGCCAAGAGTTGGCCACTGATGTTATTTTACAATCGTTGCCAGATAGCTACAGCCAGTTTGTCCTCAATTTCAATATGAATGAAATTGACAAGACTCTACCACAATTGCTCAGTATGTTACGAACTGCTGAAGGCAACTTGAAAAAGGTTGGACCCAAGCCCATACTGATGGTCCGTAATAACAAGGGCAAGGGAAAGGCCAAAGTTCAAACAAAGCCCAAGGGCAAAGGTAAGCCCAAATTTGGAAAAGGAAAGGCTGCGCTGAAACCTAAAGGTGGGGTGTCTAAGGAAGGAAACTGTTTTCATTGTGGTGTGACTGGACATTGGAAACGGAACTGCCCTGCCTATCTTGAAGAAGTCAAGAAGGCTAAAGCAAGCGGAATGTCTGCTTCAGGTATTTATGTTATTGATATTAATTTATCAACTACTACTTCTTGGGTATTAGATACTGGTTGTGGTTCTCATATTTGTACTTCTGTACAGGGACTACAAAGGAGTAGGACTTTGGCTAGAGGAGATGTGGACCTACGAGTTGGAAATGGAGCAAAAGTTGCTGCATTAGCTGTGGGAACATATACTTTATCTTTGCCTAGTGGACTTGATTTATGTTTAGAGGATTGTTATTTTGTGCCCAGTTTGACTAAAAACATTATTTCAATTTCTTGTTTAGACAAAATTGGTTTTGAGATAATTATTAAGAATAATTGTTGTTCATTTTATCTCAATAATGTTTTCTATGGTTCGGCACAATTGATTAATGGCCTCTATATTTTAGATCAAACGAATCCCATTTACAACATAAATACTAAAAGATCTAAAATAAATGACTCAAATCAAACTTATCTTTGGCATTGTCGTTTGGGCCACATAAGTGAGAAACGCATATCCAAACTCCATAGAGATGGTCTCTTGAATTCATTTGTTTTTGAACAATTTGAAGTATGTGAATCTTGCTTATTGGGAAAAATGACTAAATCTCCCTTTTCTGGAAAAGGTGAACGAGCTAGTGATTTATTGGGCCTAATACATTCTGATGTATGTGGACCAATAAATACACAGGCCAGAGGTGGATTTCACTACTTCATTACTTTCACTGATGATTTCAGTAGATATGGGTATGTTTATCTCATGCGCCATAAGTCTGAGTCCCTTGAAAAGTTCAAGGAATTTAAAAATGAAGTACAAAATCAACTAGGCAAAACTATCAAGTCACTTCGATCTGATCGAGGTGGAGAGTATTTGAGCCTAGAGTTTGATGATCTTTTGAAAGAATGTGGGATTGTCTCACAACTTACTCCTCCTGGTACTCCTCAATGGAATGGAGTATTTGAGAGAAGAAATCGAACTTTGTTAGACATGGTTCGATCCATGATGAGTCATGCTGATCTACCGACTTCTTTTTGGGGACATGCACTTGAGACTGCTGCCTTCACACTAAATCGTGTTCCATCTAAATCGGTTCAAAAGACGCCATATGAGATGTGGACTGGGAAACGTCCTAGTATGTCCTTTATGAAAATTTGGGGTTGTGAAGCTTATGTTAAACGTCAGACGTCTACTAAGCTTGAACCCAAATCTGAAAGGTGTATTTTTGTGGGGTATCCAAAAGAAACCAAAGGATATTATTTTTTTAATCCCACTGAGAACAAAATTTTTGTTGCTCGGACTGGTGTATTCCTAGAGAAAGAATTTACTTCTAGAAAAGGAAGTGGGAGAAAGATTGAACTTGAAGAAATTCGAGAATCACAAGATACCACTGAACCAGAGATTGAACAACAGCAAATTCCACAAGAAATTGAGGAACAAATAACTGCTGTAGAAACACAACCACCGCGCAGATCTTTAAGAGAACGCCGTGCACCTGAGAGATATGGATTTCTCATTACAACGCATGGTGACGTTCTTCTTATAGATCAAGATGAGCCTAGGACTTATCAAGAAGCGGTGACAAGCCCAGATTCTGAGAAATGGCTTGAGGCCATGAGATCTGAGATGGATTCCATGTATGAAAACCAAGTATGGACCTTGATTGACCCACCCGAAGGGGTTAAACCTATAGGGTGCAAGTGGGTTTTCAAAAAGAAAACAGACATGGATGGTAATGTACAAACATACAAAGGGCGATTAGTCGCTAAAGGTTTTCGCCAAATTCATGGTGTTGACTATGATGAAACCTTTTCTCCTGTAGCTATGTTTAAATCCATCAGGATCTTGCTCGCCATAGCTGCATTTCATGATTATGAAATCTGGCAGATGGACGTCAAAACAGCTTTCCTTAACGGGAAACTTGAAGAGGATGTGTACATGACACAACCTGAAGGTTTTGTAAATCCAAAGGATGCTAGAAAGATATGTAAGCTACAGAGATCCATTTATGGATTAAAGCAAGCTTCTCGAAGTTGGAATCTTCGTTTTAACGATGCAATCAAAGAGTTTGGTTTTATAAAAAATGAAGATGAACCATGTGTTTACAAGAAAGTTAGTGGGAGCACTATCACATTCTTGGTACTATATGTGGATGACATACTTATCATGGGAAATGACATACCTACCTTGCAATCTATTAAGACTTGGTTAAGAAGTTGTTTTTCTATGAAGGACTTGGGCGAAGCCACTTATATCTTAGGAGTCAAGATCTATAGAGATAGATCAAGACGACTACTAGGTCTAAGCCAAAGTACATACATAGATAAAGTACTAAAAAGGTTCAGTATGGAAGAATCTAAAAGAGGATTCCTACCTATGAGACATGGTATTTCACTCTCGAAGGAAATGTGTCCTTCAACTCCACAAGAGAGAGAACGTATGAGTAAAATTCCATATGCTTCCGCTATTGGATCTATCATGTATGCTATGTTATGTACCCGTCCAGATGTCTCGTATGCCTTAAGTATGACGAGCAGGTATCAAGTAGATCCCGGTGAAGGTCACTGGACCACAGTCAAGAGTATCCTTAAGTACTTAAGAAGAACTAAGGATACATTCCTATTATATGGAGGTGAGGAAGAGTTAAGTGTAAAAGGTTACACTGATGCCAGCTTCCAAACCGACAAGGACGATTCTCGATCGCAATCAGGTTTTGTGTTTTGCCTTAATGGTGGTGCTGTGAGCTGGAAAAGTTCAAAGCAAAGTACAGTAGCTGATTCTACAACAGAGGCTGAGTATATTGCAGCCAGTGAGGCAGCAAAGGAAGCGGTTTGGATCAAAAAGTTCATTACTGGACTAGGGGTTGTGCCTAGCATATCAGATGCTATAGAACTCCGATGTGATAACAATGGAGCTATTGCACAAGCTAAAGAACCCAGATCTCACCAGCGATCCAAACATATACTTAGGCGCTACCATCTTATTCGAGAGATTATCGATCGAGGAGATGTAGAAATATGCAGAGTACCTTCAGATGATAACATCGCTGATCCCCTGACCAAGCCTCTGACACAGCAGAAGCATGATCGTCACACTAAGTCGCTTGGTATTAGATATATGAGTGATTGGTCTTAGTGCTAGTGGGAGATTGTAAGAGTATGCCCAAAGATCAATCATGAGATGGTTGTAATAACATACTTTATTTACCATATTTATTAATATAAAGCGTTGTCATTATTATTTCAGTTTTTCTTTCTGTGTGTATAGATAAACTGTTTTATAATAATGTCCTGAGAATAATATGATTATTCTTAAAAGATCCTTAGTCGAGTATTATTGTTGACTAGGACAATAATGATGCATTTAAGACTAACATGTAGTTGATTGATGATAAAGAGTTGTCATTGATATGGAATGTCAAAATCAATGCATGAATATGTGTGTTAGAGAACAACATATTGGATTGACCCGCTATGAGTATGTTTCTTGGATTATTATGTAATTGTCACAACATTACTCATAGTGATTGATATGTATATGATCCTCAGACTTGAGATCATTATTATCCCAGCATCGTGAGTTGTATATTTTGATACAGTCAAACGTACACCGTAACAGGTTGTTCTATAAAGGCTGATGTTGGATATACCACAATCTATGTAGAGGGATATAGTTGATCAATAAAGGATAAGTCCCTCCTACATAATAGGAGTAATATCTTAGGCCACTTGATTGAGTGAGACTAGAAATGCATGGCCATGCTCAAATAAGTTGATATGAGATGTCATACTAATTTGTATATCATAGTCTACTCAAGATATCAAGAAACATGGGATGGACTATGCAAGTGTGACTATCCCATGACTTGTATCCGTTCCAGAGATAAAGGACTTAAGGATTAATGCATAAAAGTTTAATCACGAAAGGTTATGTCGAATCATGACTTCTTGTAACTTAGGTAGCAATGATGCATTGCTAGATGCCACTCATTGTCTGTGACAATAGAATCGTTCTAGTATTACTGCTAACGTTGCAAGAACCTACAGGGTCACACCCTATGGTTGAAATGAACGGAATAAAATATAGTTGGTATTGTGCTTGGTTGTCACATAAATTAAATTAATTAAAGAATTAATTTAATTGGACAATCAAATATTGAACATATTATATGTACAAGGATGTTGTACACATAATGATAACATAATTTTATTAATATATGAATTTGATTCATATATAAATTTAAATAAATATAGTTTATCGAAATCCTTATTATAATTAATGTAATTATAATTTTTAGATATAATTAATGTAATTATAATTTTCGGTATTGTATTTATTTAATCTTGTAATATATTCAAGAAATACCAATTATAAAAGGCCCAATTAAGAAGATACCTATTAGAAAAGGCCCAATGAGAAAGGCACCCAATATAAAAGGTATTAAAAGGAGACAAAACTTAATAAGAAAACCCTAAGTGATTGCTTGTTAGGTCTAGCAGCCGTCAAGCAAATAAGCCTCTAAAACAGTTTTGGAGATTTCTTCCGTTCATAGTCAAACCGGGTGGATTACGTAGAGGCCGACATCGGAAAAGGTTGAGGCTGGATTCGACAGTAGATCAAAACTCTTGTTGCCAAGGCGTTGCTGTCTACTCAGATTGAAGTTTTGGTAAGATCGAAACCTTTATTTCACTCCGATTCGTTCCTCACACATGGATCCATGGTTTGGATCGCCGGATCTAATTTTATTCTGCTGTGCCATGGGGTACCGGCGTTCCAACACGGTCAGCTAGCACATCGCTAGCCGCCGATCCTGAATCGTAAATAGCAAAACTGCGTTCCCCATCAACCCTCATATTTGCATTTTCATTAACAGCATCTACACTATCCCCAACAAATTTCAATTTTTCCCCCAGTATCTTCCTGTCTATCCGTGCGAACCTCCCCCTCCTCCTCCTCTAAGAATTTCCTTTTGAAACCCACAGCAGCATATTTACAGTAATCAGTCTGTATTCTCAAATCCAGCCTCTTCCAGGATGACTTCTTCAGCTTGTTACCGCACCTTTCTTCAAAGCTCAGATTTCCTTCTGACTGTCTAGATTCTATGCCTTCACAACAACCAGTCTGTTCCGTCAGCCCTTCTTTCCAACTAGACAAAATCCTACCCCCAATTAATTTATTTATCCCACTACCAGAATCAGCATCACCTGCCCACTCACTCTGCTTTTTAATTATTCCTGTATAATTACGCTGTGGACCCAACTTTTTGGTAAAAGCGTAGAACTTCACACACTCCTTACCCACCAACTTAGATTCTGCTTTCAATGCCACAATATACGGGGGATTTTCTCTAATTTTTTCCTTTTCCACAGGTTCGATCAACCAGCAATCACTCAGCCCATGGTCCAGTCGACCACACCCAAAACAAAAAATTGGTAATTTCTCAAACTTAAAAGGAATCTATGACTTAACACTATTTTCACTAATAACAAAAATACCTCGCCGGAGTGGTTTCTGTACATCCATGTTAACCCGAACTCTGCAATAAGCATGCATCAATCCTTCTTATCAAACTCTGGATCACATGGCCCAATCCTAACCCAATATGGAGATGAAGTTAGTTGAATCTGATCCCTTTCAATCGGACCCCTCAACCGCTCAAACAATATGAGATATTTGCGAAAAAGCCACGGCCTTCCCTCCATGATTAGTTCCAGATCGTCCTCCAAATAAAAAACAATGGAAAATAAATTCTGCCCCACTCCACGGATTTCAAACCTTTTTTTTGGTTTTCCATATGCTTCGTAACTGTGCTTTAAAACTCTCCGGATTGAACTATTTTCTCGTCCAAACTGAGCAAATCAATGCCGGTTTAGAATCTGGCACCACCAGTGATTTTTTAATTGACAACTGGATCAGTTCCTCTGCCAACAGTGAGACCTCCTCACTACCCTCCCTCTCCACGCCACCACCCTCCTCCATCCCCAGCCACAGATGTTTCTGTTTTCTCTAGGACTCTAGTAGAGAGCACTCTTGGTTGTCAAGGGAGACTTTGTCTCCAACTCAATCGTTCTCAACTAACTTGAAACTTCTCTATTGTTGTAACTTGATTTAATCGAATACTTACTCCTAACAACACCATTCCTAATTCCCTTGCTATGCCATAATCTAACAACAAAACTTTTAAATTATTTAAGCAAAATTAATAAGATAACATATAATTATATTTTTAATAAAATTAAAATATCTTATTGAAGCTTAAATTGATTAAGGATATAAACTTGTAATTATCTACTTCAACTCTTACTCTTAAAAATAAAATACTAATTAGTTATTCAAATATGGGTAAATGAATTATGGTACTAAGATTACATTTTCTTCCTTTATTTTAAAAAATAAATAAATAAATTATTAAAAAATAAATTAATTAATTTCTTCTAGTAAAAGTTTCATCTATTTTTACTATTAAAAATTAATTTTGTTAGCTGAATAAATAGAGAGTTACACATAATGATATTTTATTTTAACGTACAAAAATTAATATTTAATAATAGAAATTGATAAAATTTTAATAAAAAGATAAATTTATTTTTTAATTTAATATATAAAATTTAATTTACTTATTTCTTTAAAAAAATGAACAAAATGCCATCCCTCATGGAAATACATTCACAATCAAGATAAAGGATTGTATGAAACAGTGATATTATCCCTTTCCAATAGTTTATACTACACTAGTATTCTTATCCTGAATTTTAAGATTTTAATTTGGATTTAATTTTTTTAGGATGAAAATGCTGAAATTCAGGATGAAAATACTGATGTGACATAAAACTATTGAAAAAGTAATACAGATGATGTGGCGTCACTATTTCATACAATCCTTTCTCATCAAGATAAAAGATTGTATGAAACAGGAATATTATTTATTTTCAATAGTTTTATGGCACATCAATATTCTTATACTAAATTTTAGAATTTTAATTTTAATTTATTTTATTTTTTAAGATAAAAATACTGAAATTTAAGATAAAAAAATTGATACAGAATAAACCTTTTCTCCACAATCAATGAAAATTAGATAATAAAAAATAAAAATAAAGAGACAAGATAGTTTTTAGTGTGGACACGTACAACATTACAGTCAAACCAAGCCAAAAGCCGTCCCTCTTTCTTTCAAAACCAGCAACCGGACGACCCCGAAGCCTAAAACCCACAGTTTTTCCCTACCCAAACCCGAAAACACTCCCCTCTATAAAACACACTCCAATCCACATTACACACTCAAAATTCCATCTTCAATTTCTCAAGGTTGTTTTTCTTTTATCAACTGTTCCAATCCAAACTCATAGATTCAATGGCCGAGGATGACGTTGTAGCTAAGGATCGCAAAATCCTGGTGGCCGTCGATGAAGGTGAGGAGAGCACGAACGCTCTCTCATGGTGCCTCAAGAACGTGATTTCTCACACTTCGAAAGATACCCTTGTCCTCCTTTACGCTAAACCTCCCCGAGCCGTATACACTTCCCTAGATGGCACGGGTATTTCTTTCTTTCTTTTTTATGTGGGTTTTCAGTAGCAATAATGAGTAGTTTTTTCAAATTCGTTGTGGTTTTTGGTTTCAGGGTATTTGTTTTCTTCTGATATTTTGGCCACCATGGACAAGTACAGCAACGATGTGGCGGATTGTGTCATCGAGAAGGCCAAAAGGATTTGCAGAGAGCAAGGTGATCCTGAGGTGAGTTACTGAGTAATTGTGGTATTTGTAATAAGTACCCCTTGTTTATTTGGAGGACCAAAATTGAACGTTTTGGGTAATTAGGTTAAAGTAGAGGTGATAATAGAGAGCGGTGATCCAAGGGACGTGATTTGCCAGGTTGCCGATAAGATCAATGCTGATGTGCTTGTTATGGGAAGCCATGGCTATGGCATGATTAAGAGGTGACTAATCTCTCTCAATTTTGGTCTAATTCTAATTTTAGTCCTTGTATTATACTTAATTATTTAATCTATACTCTAATTTGTTATGATTTGGTCTTAATTTCGTGTTTTGGGGGTTTTTTTTTTTAAATATTTCATACCAGTCAACGAAAATTGAACTAAATTAATATAGTACAGAGAAGAATTCAACAGATAGGCAAAAAGGATTCCCTTGTGTGAAAAATTGTTTGCTTTTTCACACTTTATATTCTATTACAGCTCAATTTAAAACAACAAAAAATGTGATTGAAATTAGTGTCTAGTGCTAAACAGTTTTTAATTATATTTGAAGCAATATTTGAACAAATAATTGTGGATTAATGACAGGGCATTCTTGGGGAGTGTAAGCAATCACTGTGCACAAAACGTGAAGTGCCCTGTTTTGATTGTTAAGAAGCCCAGATGTTTGTCTTCTGCAAGTGGAACCAAATGATTGGAATTTCGGATTACAGTCATACTTTGCTTTATTTATGTACAAATTTCACTTTAGTGGGTATGTTTCTGTTCTTGGTTTTCTTTTCTCATATCTTTCTCTGCTTCATTACTTTGTTGTATAAAGTTTTATGTATTCTTCTTCCATCTCCGAATGTACTTTTCATATTTGAATTAAAAAGAGTCCTATTTTACATTATTGGGAATAAACCTGTGTTTGCAACGAATAAGAATAATAATGATAAAAAGATCGAATACACAAATTTTACGTGAAAAAATTTCTCAAATAATTATGAGGAAAAAAGAAATTTTACAAAGATGGAGAGAATCAAATTAAAAAAAAAAGACTCGAAACCCTGAAAAAATATCTCTTCAAACTCAAAAACATAGATTTCTTTCAATCTGTATACTCAGACTTGAAATTCGAATGCATCGTTACATCGTGACATGGTTTATGCGTCGTCAAGACGAAAATTTTCTTTTCGTCGTGTTTCGTCATGACATCAATTACTTATTGTCATGACATCAATTACTTATTGTAACGACAAGTTTTATCTCGTCGGGACATCGTTTATTATTTTATTTGAAAATACGCGGATTTTAACTCAATTAATTTCCCTATATAATAAAATTTTAAACACCGTTATTTTAGGACGAGACTTTAAATTCCCAAACACCCAATAGACACCCTTTCCCTCTCTCAATTATCCGAACAATTCAGCTTTACATTGAATCAGTATAATTATTGTTTGAAACAGTTGCATCCAAGTGTGAGTGCTCTGACATGCAATACAACACCAAAGACCCAAGTTAAGATAATGAACTGATCAGGGATGTATTCAGGCTGTCCATGATGCAAATTGTCTCGAAATTCATTTGAGAATAAAATACACCGAAAAGACATCGATTGAGATTAGGTTTGACCGGTTACCTTTTTGGCCTCAGGATGCTCGATTCTCTTACAATCGGGGTACAAGCTACGAGTTTGTCACTCAACATATCAATAAAGACGACGTAGGTAGCATCGGGACGGAGAATGAATGTATAAACACGAGTGAGTTGGTCTGGGAAATTTTTCTTTTTGACCCCATTGAACATGATGCTGCAATCAGCTGTACATGAGTGAAATTATATTTTTACTAAGTAAAAATATACAACTTAATTCTACTTTTAAAATATTTTTCCTGACTTTACCTCTGTACGTGATGATGCAATCGACTAATATTATAAAAACATTATTAAATCCATTACAACAATATCTTTTAGAGATACCTATATGGTAGAATCATAACGAGGCTTTGAAACTTGATTCGAACAAGTGGTGCTTTGTTGAGAAAGCTCTACAAAATGAGGCAATCCGATTTTTCCAAAACTTATACAAGGTTGAGAGTAATGTGGTGGGTAGATTTTTGTTGCGTCACTGCTTTTCGAAAACAAATGACAACGGTATGGATTTTTTGAATTGTTGTATTTCTAATGCTGAAATAAAAAAAAGGCTCTGTTTGACATGACTCTTGATAAGGCAGTAGGCATAGATAGATTTCATGTGCAGTTTTTTCCAACAGAATTGGGATACTGTGGATGTTTATATGTGCAGGATGATCAAAGAAGTGTTCAGTGTCAAATTTTTGGAGCTTGTGTTCAATAAGACACTTCTTGTGCCTATTCCCAAAACTAAGAGTAGTTTATGTATAGTGCTTTATAAGCTCATTACTAAAGTCATTGTCAATAGGCCTAAGGGCATTATGCCTTGTATTATTGGTCCTAACCTAATTAGTCTTATAGCAAGAAGGTTGATTGTTGACAACATTTTGATAACTTAAGAAATTATTTATTCGGGCTTTAGGGTTTGGGTTCACGATTTGAGTTCAAGATTAATAGTTTAGGGTTCAGGATTCTGGATTAAAAAAATTATCAAAATTATGTGTTTTAATGATATGAATTTTTTTATGAAATATTAAATAATTGAAAAGGGATCAAGGATGATGTGTTGGGAACAATCTATAAAATAATTTATCATATATATGAAAATTTCATTTTTACATTAAGTTTAGAGTAGACCTAATCATGGACGGGCCACTCAGTCTCGCCCGAAAGCTCATTCGAAAAGAAAAGATATATAAATTGAAAAATAAACTTTAACAAAAAATGAAGCCCGTTTTCTAAACAAACCAAGCTTCGGGTAACAGTTTTTCGACCTAGACCCAGTTGAATAAATTTACTTTGTACTCATCTATGCCTTATTGGCTATTGCCCTATGCTTGTAAATTGTAAACCTGAAAACCTGTCCCTTTTGCCTTTAACTAGACCTACTCATGGGCCGGGTCGAGAAGGTTCGCCCAAAAAGTGAAAGGATTTGGGTTAAAATATAGGCTCGAAATAAGATCGGGTCGGGTCTCGGGTAAAGCTTTTTCAGCCCGGTCATAACCCGAATGTTGTGTTTTACAGTTTTTTGTTGTTGTTTTCTTGTTTTTATTTTTACTTTTACTTTTTTTTTTACCATTTCACTATTATGTTGCTACTATTTTGTTGTTATTGTATAACTATTATTTTATTATTAATTTTATTATTATTTTAGAGGTATTTACTTGTTAAGTTGGACCTTTCTTAGTGTTATTTAAGTATATATATACTTTTAAAATATATTTTCAATTTGTCTAGAAATGTTTATTTTAATATTTTTAGTATTTTTAATATATTATATTTTTTAAAAAATTATTACTAGGTTTAAATTTTAACATTTTTATTTGAGTCAAATTTAGGTAAAATTTGTAGTCTATTTTTTGAGTTGAGGCTGAGCCTAACAAAACGAGTTTAAAATTTTAGTTTGAGCCTAACAAACGGGTTTAAAATTTTAGTTGGTTGGAGCCGACTCTAGCTTTAACCTGTTCCGAAATCAATTCCTATTTTCACAAAATATCTCTAGGTGTAGCTCACCAGCCACTGACCGTGGACCGCCGTATCCACTCCGGCGGCCACTCTGTCTCCCGCTCGTTCTTCCATCAAGACACTGTCGTCGTTCCGGTCAAGCTGTTGCTTCCTCTGTCGCCAACGTTCACCATTGCCGTCGCCTTCTCCGCTCCAGCCTTCAGCCGTCGCCGTCCCACTGTGCCGCCGGTCAATCTTATCTAATTCCAGGTATAGGTTACTTCTAAACCTGTATCTAATTTAAATTATTTACCTTCTGATTCATTGTGCTTAAATCTATTTCAAAGTATGCGGTGATAAATATATGATGCTTGTTGTTTCAATTGAATCTGAAAATAAAATAAAAAATATTTAATTATAAATTAAATTTATTTGATGTAATTATTTATTTGAAGAAACAAATTTACAAAATAGAAGTAATAATATTTGAGTTTGACATTCTATAAACTTACAATGACATTCTAATAAAGAACTTATTAGAATACGATAGTTGAAAAAGATTTTAAATAATAATAAAGACCGTGGAGTCTGCAGTTAACTTGGGTCCTATTGCAACTGTTTGAGTCCTTCAATGAGTGAAGAGCGATGGGTTTTAGTTAGCAGTGTGTTTCTGTTAATAAGTTTAGTCGGCTAATGGACAAATTCTGTTAATTATAGTTCTGGAATTAGTGAATACCTGCAGGATTCATACTCCCTCTCTGTTTACTTTGTTGAGGAGATTTTTTTAAATTACAGCATTGCTGTTTGAAACAAACATGGCTGAGGAAGAGAAGGAAGAGATAAAGTCGTTCAAAGATTTAGGTTTATGCGACGAATTAGTGGGAGCCTGCGACAGTTTAGGTTGGAAAACTCCTACCAAAATCCAAGTAGAAGCCATTCCACACGCTCTCGAAGGTTTTCCCGCCTTTTCTTTGAACTTTTTTGTTTGATTAGATTCTTTTGTTCTTTTTCTAAATAGAATTCGTGTGTACTTTTGCATTAAAGGGAAGGATTTGATTGGACTTGCCCAAACGGGTTCTGGTAAAACGGGAGCGTTTGCTCTTCCCATACTGCATGCACTTTTGGAAAGCCATTCGAAACAAGGATATAAATCCGCGCCTGTATTTTTTGCTTTGGTGCTTTCCCCAACACGGTCTGACATTAAACAAGTTACTTGATTTCGTTCTTAAAAGTATTTTTTTCTTGTTGAATTTTGTTTGGTTTAATCATTATTATTATTTTGTTGCAGGGAGCTTGCAATCCAAATTGCTGAACAGTTTGAAGCTTTAGGATCTGGGATTAGCCTAAAATGTACTGTGGTAGGTTTCCAGTTAAACTATATCCGATTGTCAACGAGATGGTTACTTTAAAATGATTTTTGTTTGCTGTCTAATAGGATTGAGATTTCATTTGACTGGTTTTTAGTTTTGCCTTACATTCTAAAGTATGGCAGTTGTTTGCTGGCTTCAAAAATTGTCTTAATTTTTTCTTATCATAAATGAACTTATTTGGATTGCTTGAATTGTGGTTCTTATCTTTGAAAGCTTGTTGGAGGGGTGGACATAATGCAACAACAAATTGCCCTTGGGAAGCGGCCACACATTATTGTAAGTTCATCTGTTCTCCCCCTGACATATTATCTAGAACTTTTAAGTAACTTTTGGGTAAAGGATCTAGGTTGGTTGACCTGTGGCATAAGACTTGATTGCTGTTAGAAAGCGGCAGATAACAGTTAGATGGATTAATTGATTGCAATATATGAGTGTTGAGTTGTTGATGCCTTCTCTAAGTTGTAGTGACAGAGATTACGCTACATGGTATCTAGAATACTTATGCTTGATCTATGGCCATCATAGTCCTCTTCTTTAATCTTGATATATTGGTTGACTGCACTAAATGAATGAATTTCCCTTGTATGATACTGATGTCATCTAGGTTAGCAAGGATATCTAGTTTCTTTATGATACACTTTCAAAGAATTAGGGCAAGGGTTATGTACCTTAGGTTTTGGTATTTCTGTAAGTTTATTTAGACCACATGTGTCTTGGTGTTCACTTCGATGGAAAAAACTTTGTTTAGAGATAATATGATGTTTTCTTAATGATAGTAACCTTCCTTAAAGGTAAAACCCTAAGAGAAAAGTGTCAGTATCCAACTGGTTTTTAAGTTGCTATCAATTTTTAGGACACACATAGACAATTGATGTGGAAATAGGTATCTCAGAACACAGAATACATCTGAATCTCTTTTTTATGAATGATTGAAATTTGCCCTGTAGGTTGGAACTCCTGGACGCCTTGTGGATCACCTAACCAATACTAAAGGTTTTTCTCTTCGTATGCTAAAATATCTGGTAAGAATTTCTTCTTCTGCCTTTTTTTTTTTTCTCAAATTCCCTTTTTATGTAATATTCAAGGTGACATTTTAGATTGAAAGAGGATTTTGTTTTTACAATGACTCAAGTCTTATTTTATGCAAGTTTTGTTATTCTTTTTCCACCCTTTTTCTTGAGGCATCCCTTTGTCTTTTAGCTTTAATAAATCTATTGTATTATATGTCTTACTGGTTCTGGTAAATAAATTTTCCATTGTTGAACTGCCAAATTTTACTTTGTTAAATTTCGCCTTCATGATATGAATGCCAATGTCTCTTGGCATGAATATTAAGCTACCTATCTTGTAACTTGGATTTCTTGTTGACTGTTTGTTATGTATATATTTTTGAAGTAATATGTGCATGTATTTGATAGGTCCTAGATGAGGCAGATAGGTTGCTGAATGAGGATTTTGAGAAAGCACTTGACGATATTTTGAATGTTATTCCTCGGGATAGGCACACGTATCTGTTTTCTGCAACCATGACCAAAAAGGTATGTGGGGGAAAACAAACATTTTATGTATTATTTAAGAAATATGTCCATATACTATCTTGAACATTGTTCCTCGTGATAGGCACATATTTGTTTTCTGCTACCATGACTGGAAAAGGTATAACTGGGAAACAAATATTTATGAGAAACATGTCCATATACTATTTTCTGTGTCACATTGGAAGTGGATTAAAACTACAAAAAAGAGACTTTTAAGATCTCTGTAGCTGAACCTTGTAATCAAAGGCTTAGTTTGATCTTGGTTGTTGTTAGTAAATATCTTTGCAAACAGAAGGAATAAGTGCATTGGCTGCTCTTTATTGCTCCTGTACTTGTATGCATATGATTTCTTATTAGGACCTAAAAATGATCTAATATATTATACACTTTGATCATGTGGTTATGGATATTTTTTGTTTTTCTCCCCTTATTGTCGTATTTAGTCTGCCATTAGGGAACAGTATTTTCACAATTTGATCTTATCTTTACATTATGGATATCTTCATTTGGAGTGGAAGTTTGACTACAATGTTGATTTTATAGGTGAAGAAGCTGCAAAGGGCATGTCTGAGAAATCCTGTGAAGGTTGATGTTGTTTAAGCAAAAAATTTCTGCGATCTCTCTCTAACTTTAATATTCTAAAGACTTTCGGTTTGTTCTTTTCCTTTTTAGATTGAAGCTGCCTCAAAATATTCTACTGTTGACACATTGAAGCAGCAATACAGGTTTATACCTGCGAAGTACAAGGTTGCTTAATCTTCTTAGCATTAAAATTCTTTTTCAAAGATTTGAACTATGATATGGATTATCAAACTTGTGATGATTTTCATAATAGTTTTGTGCTGAAATTCTATCTTTGAGAGAGATAAACTTACTGTAAAAGATTGAGTGAACTTTTTAGTCCATGTTCTACTAGATGCACTTGATTTTAGTCATATATTTCGTTGAGTTTGTTAAAGTAATATAAAGATAATATATAATAGCTTGAGTTGGTAGTGCATGTGTCATAGGTCTAGCACACCTTGTTACCCCAGGGTGGTGCGCAAGAAATCTTTCTTGAACCTTCTAAAATTATCCCGCAGCAAAAGGACCCATGATTTGTGTGATTCAATTCTCATATCTTAAAAGTTTTACATCTGTGTGCCATAGCTTGAACAACCAAATTTCACATCCTTTTCCTTTTTGGACTCTTGATAGCTGTATTCAGCTGTCTTCAGTTCCTGGAAACTGACATGTTAAATATTAATATTAGCACCAGACCCCAGTTTGAGAAAACATGTCATCATATAAGCTAGGCCTGGGAGTCTTTGGCAGACTTCAAAGGATGAAGTCTCAAATAGTGCTAGTAGTTATGCATGTTTCGTTCTGCATGCTTTGTTGTTGAATAAGGAATTTATTTTTTTGTAGCTGGAACTAGATAGTAATCAATTCGTGATAAATCTTTTCTGTTAGTTCTATAAATGGATGAAGCACGAAAGATCTCTACATTCTTGCTTTTTTGTTCCTAGATATCTAAATGCATTTATTTTTATATATATGTTTTTTGCTGTGCTTGCAGGATTGCTATCTTGTTTATATTTTGACTGAGATGTCTGGTTGTACATCTACGGTTTTCACTCGAACTTGTGATGCAATTCGCCTTTTGGCTTTTATTCTTCGGAATCTTAATATAAGGGCCATTCCGATTAGTGGTCAAATGACTCAGGTATCTTTTTCCTTCAATGATATGCTAATTTATAATTTATGCTTTTGCTCTACAATTGCAGAGTGCAACCCACCCACCCAAAAACAAAAAAAGTTTTGTTTTCTAATCAGAACTTTGTGGACTCTGCCAACATATTTTTATTTACAGGCAAAGAGGCTAGGAGCCTTGAATAAGTTCAAGTCTGGGGAGTGTAATGTTCTTGTCTGCACTGACGTTGCTAGTAGAGGACTTGACATTCCATCTGTCGATATGGTTATTAATTATGATATCCCTACAAACTCTAAGGTTAGTTTTTGCATATTCTAGACCTTGAAAAAGCATGCATTCCATTATCCTATGAATGATCTGTGTTTTAAAAGGATAAAGTGCGCAACAATTTTGTGGTATTCTTTGCTGCCTTTTTTTGGCTAATTTTTTTTGGGTACAGGATTACATCCATCGAGTGGGTAGAACAGCTCGTGCTGGAAGATCTGGTGTTGCTATCTCACTAGTCAATCAGTATGAGCTGGAGTGGTATCTTCAGATAGAAAAGCTTATTGGTATGCCACAGTTGCTAAACTTGTTGCTAGGATGTTAGTTGATGAGTAGCTTGTCCAACAGAGTATCCTTTTTCGTTTTTTCTCTGAATTCCAGGCAAAAAGTTACCCGAGTATCCTGCTCAAGAAGAGGAAGTCTTGCAATACTTTGAAAGTGTCACAGAAGCCAAGAGACTATCACAGATGGTAACCCAAGTTTCTTTTAGCTGTCTATATTTTCTTATTTGATTTGAATATATTAGCAGGATGGAAAGCGCCATTTTTATGTTCCTGTTTCCACTTCTGGTTGTTACTGGTTTAACCTTTGTGCTTGTGAAACTAAAATGTGTTTTATATTATGTTCCATGTTTGATAATGTTCCATACTTAATTTTATTTCATCCTGAAGAGTTACTTAAATCGCATGTAGAATGTCGTACTTGTAATGGATTCATCCATTTGCTTGTATTTATTGTTCTATAGTATTTTGATTTTGCTGTTTATTTGAAATTCAAAGCATTTTTGTGAACTCTTTCTTGGATGACACTTTTCTTTTTTCCAACTCTGCAGAAACTTAAAGAAATTGGAGGCACAAAAAAGAGGAGGGGCGGAGATGATGAGGATGAGGACATAGAGAGATATCTAGGCGTCAAAGGCAAGTCCTCCAAGAAAGTTAAGAGAAAATGAGATTACCTACTTGTTATCTTTTTGTCTCCATTTACCTACTTGGTCCACATTTCTAACTAATTTGTTAGGTTCAGGGTAGCTTAAATTTTGATCTGAGTAATTAGCTTTATTAAGGAAAAAGAAAATTGGAAAGAGAATGAGGGAAGAACTCTATTTCCATCTTTTTCATGGGGAAGTGATCGTACAAAATTCGGATGAAGGAAAAGAATTACATTTGCATTTGTTATTTTATTGTTATAAAGTTTATTTTTTAGCAGTCTCATTCCCTATCCTCAGTTATAATAATAAATAAGAAATCTGGTTTACTTGCAATACTTATCATCTCTAACATATAGGGATATCAAATGGACAAGGAAGTTATGAGATGCATGATGATATGCATTAATCTTGCTTGGAATGTAACAATAAAAGGCTGGTTTGGAATTGTCCTTCATTTCGTTGCCTGAGCTTATATCTAATTTTTGTTTGTTTGTTTGTGTTTCGATTCAAGTCTGATGAGCAATTTTAAGTTACAGTTTCCTAGTGAATATTTCATGCATTGATTCTTTCGTCCCTCTAGTTCTTCGTAAAAGAGTTACTTTGAGTACTTTTGATTTTATTTCGAAGAAGATGGCTGAATGATTGGGATGTTCGTTCTTTATCTATGGTCGGGAGGGTGACGTTGGTCAAGTCTTTTATGCTTTCCATTCCAAACTACTTTATGCAATCAGCTATGCTACCGATTAATATTTCCAACCAGATTGAGAAAATTGCTAGGCGTAAACTGCTGAGGAGAATAAAATGGCGCTTATGAGCTGGAACTGATGCTACCAACCTATTGCTAATGGTGGGCTCGGTCTTCGAAAACTTCATGATCAGAATAAATTGTTCTTAATGAAGCTTGGTTTCAATTGATTTCCAATCACGACTCTTTATGGTTATGGTTAAAGTGATGCGGGCTAAGTATAATATTACTGAGCTATGCCTACGAGTAGTCTATGCTCGTTTATGTGGAAATCTCTGTCCCAAGTTTAGGACGTGATTATTGACAGTGTCAAATGGTCTATTGGAGATGGCAGTAGAATTTACTTTTGGATTGATACTTGGAACCCTCAACTAGTGCCGCTTTGGAAACATTGTAAAACAGGATATAACTATGATGAAAGAGCTTTAGTACAAGATATGATGGATGCTAAGGGTAATTGGGATTGGTCTCGTTTTGCGAGCTGTTTGTACCACCAAGTTATTATTTTCATGGTAGGTATAAAGCCTCCTAGCAGTTTAGCGAGGGTTGATAAGTGTGTGTGGCGTTGGGAACCGAATGAATAAGCAACAGTTGCTGGCTCCTATTACTATATAGCTTCGAGCACTTGGGATGACAAATCTAAGGACTGGGTTTCAATTTTGCGTATCCATGCACCTCAACGGGTCAGGAATTTCTTTTGGCTTCTTTTCAATTTATAATTACTCAATTTACTTTCGATTCAATAGGTTTGGAGTCGGAATGAAGTAAATGACGAAGTTAAATGGCTTTCACAAGGTCCAAATAGAATAGTGAAAAGATATAGTGCCTTTCTCATCAACGGATTCAGATTTTATATAAAGTATCGCGAGAGATTGAGGAGAACCCAAAATTGTAGAATTGTTGTTAATTCTTCAATTACAAGTTATGCTAGTGCTAGGGATAATAATCCTGTCGAGGGGAATGTGGAGTATTACGGACTTCTTACTGATATAATTGAGTTGGATTATTATGGCAGATGGAAAGTTGTCTTATTTCGAGGAGATTAGGCTGATGTGAATACCGCTCGCGGAATTAAAAACGATCAATATGGTTTTACAATGGTGAATTTTTCTTGATTGATTCACACTGGAGAACAATTGATGCACGAGCCGTATGTATTTTCTTCTCAAGTGAAACAAGTTTTTTACTCAAAAGATCCAACTGATGAGGGTTGGTACGTTGTACTCTGAAACACCCTAGAGACTTATTTGACATGGGCAATGGAAGTAAAGATGACATAGTCGAAAGATCAGAAACTTTGCTTTTTCCAGAACAAAACTTAAATGAAAATATCCCTAGTACTAGTCAACAATTTCAATGGGTTCGTCAAGATGTGGACGAAGATATTTACGAAATATGATGTAGTAAAATTTTACGATTTTTTATTTATATGTAATATTATAATTTTAATATTGGTCATGTTATATAATTTAACTATTTTAAATGTACTATTATTGTTGTTATTTGTTACTAAAATTTTGAACTATTTTATGTGTATTGCAGGAAAAATGCCTAGAAGATGATTACGAGAGTTAAGTATTGTCCACAATACTCCAAATTCAGAAGAAGCAAATAGTAAACAGCAAACAGTTGTTGGATCTTCTAGTGTGCCAGACATAGATGATGAGCTTGTAGAATTTCAAAGTAATGTTAAGTTTATTTTACATGCATGTTGAATTTTATTATTGATTCATTTTTCAATTTTAATATAATAATATATCATTTTTCAGCTGAAGGTGGTGGGACGCGAAGAGGTCGGGGACATACATTGCTTAAAGATTCATACGACCTAAATCCTGTCGAGTGTGTTAAAGTAAGGAGAAACAGTCATGGCCAGCCTGTTGGATCTGAAGCTCGACTGTTAGCAAACTATTTGGGCATTATAGCACGAAATGCCAATATGTTGCCCATTAACTACGAATCATGACATCACATGTCTGATGCCAACAGAAATCAGGCTCTCGATAATATTAAGGTAACAAAACGTGAATGTAATTTATAATACTTTAGTTTAACTTTCATTTATATTTACTTTTTAAACTTATGTTTTTTTAGGAGAGATTTACTTTAGAGGTTTCCGATGACTATATCAAGAAGACATTGGGTAAAAAATGGAGAGACCATAAAAGCACGTTGAAAAAATAATATTTTAAAAAAGACATAAGCCTCGACGAAATATTAAGAAATATCCCACCGGGATTGTTGAGGTACCAATGGAAAGATCAAGTTAGATTCTAGAATTCAAAGAAAGGAGAGGTATTATGTACTTCTAAAGTCTTATAAATTTTTCGGTTATGTCAAATATGTATTTACTATATACGTAATACAAATTTCATTATGTAAGACTGTAAGTGAGTTGGAACAAGCAGAAGACAGAAACAAAAATTCACGCACATGGCAGGGTCTAGAAGTTTTGCTTGTGTAGCTGAGGCCGAAGTATTATAATTTATTAATTCTGTCAAATATTAATAACTTTATACTATTAAATTATATTTTTATTGCTACAATGTAGGAAGTCTCATCTGGTCAAAAAGTTGGACGCCTTCAGCTTTTTGACATTACGCATAGGAAGAAGAATGGATCTCCGATGACATCCGAAGCTGCAAAAATTATGGTATATTTACTTAATAAAATTTGATTTATTTTAAATATTTATAATGTTTAATTATAATAGTTTAATTCACCGTTTATAGTTTTAAATTTATAATGTTATGTTACATTCCTTCTTATTATATATTTCGTTTCTAACTCTTTCATTGATTTATTAGGATAAAAAGGAGAAGAATGCGGAGTATGAAGCGGCTGTTTCGACTGATAGTTCTGTTAATCTCGAGGATATTTATAACAGAATTATTACTGATGTTTGGGGTCCTGAAATGTATGACTGCTTCGACTGATAGTTCTGTTAATCTTAAGTATATTTATAACAGAATTATCACTAATGTTTTGGGTTTTGAAAGGTATGGTCGGGTTTGATTTTAAGGATCTGGTGTTACTCCGACCCAATATTTTGGATCCGGCTCCCAGCAATACATGCTTTCCGAGAGTCAATCTCGTGCTGAAGTTCAAAGGCTAAAAGACTAGATAGCTCAGATGCAAGCGAGCATGGTTAAGCAGAGGCAGCAAATTGCTGATGTTCAAAGAAAATATAAAGAACTCTAGCAACAGCTTAGAGCGGATGCGGAAGCGGCATCAGCGAGGGAGGCAGCGGCAGCTGCGAGGGAGGCAGATGCAACATCGATGCTAGCAGAGCAGAACAGAAAGTACGATGAGCTCCAGCTACAGCTTCAGCATATGATGCAGATGTTTCAGCAGTCACAGAAGCCGCCATCTTAGACATTTAGTTTCTCGTTGTAAGATTATTTTTAACATTATTACATTTAACATTATTGTAAGAATATTTTTAGTTATAATTCATTTAATTTATTGAATTTCAAGTATCATTTAGAATTAATGCATTTGGTGTGATTTTTATGCTACATTTGCTGTTTTGGGTTGGAATTATATGCTATATTTGCTGTTATTGGTAGGTTTTAGTGCAGGAGGGGTATGATATTGGACAAATTGTACATTGCAAATCTGTACAAATTAGCGGCGTTTGTGAAAAAAACGTCGTTAAAAGTCATTACCTTTAGCGGCGTTTGTGGGATAAGGGCTGCTAAATGTCATGACCTTTAGCGGCGTTTGTAGGGAAAGCAGCGGCGTTTGTGGGGAAAGCGCCACTAAAAGTCATGACCTTTAGCGGTGTTTGTGGGGAAGCGCCGCTAAAAGTCATGACCTTTAGCGGCGTTTGTGGGGAAGCGCCGCTAAAAGTCATGACCTTTAACGACGTTTGTGGGGAAGCGCCGCTAAAAGTAATGACCTTTAGCGGCGTTTGATTTAGCGGCACTTTTAGTGGTGCTTATAAAAACCACTAAAGGCCTAAAAAAACGCCGCTAAAAGTCTGTTTTGCTGTAGTGTTAACTTTCAATGTTTACGCATTATGTCAATTTAGTCCTCTTTCTTTGTTGTATTTCAAACTAGCTTTTAAAATTAAAAGCACTTTTGACACCCTAAGCAATTAAAAACATGATGAGTTTAGAATCAAAAGTGCTTTCCAAACTAGCTTTTAATATCAATCTCAAAAGCTAAAAATAAAGTTTTTGACTTTTCTAAATATAAAATTATCAAAATAACGCCATTTGTTCTTTCCCAATCCAATTAAAAATTTAATTGATTATCAAGTAATATTTATTTTACAACTAAATGAATCCATAGTATTCAAATAATTTTTTTAAAGTTTTAACTTAGCAATGAGCTTATAGATTAATAAAAAAAATCTTAACTTTTCTCTAATATATATAGTTTACATGTTTAAATTAAAATTTTAAATAATTTATATTAATTGCTAAACAAGTTTAAATTCTAAAAACACTTTTCAACCCTAACAACAATACAACATTAACCTTTAGTTTTAAATTTTAAAAATTTAGCTCACAATATTTACACGTTATCTAAGTTTATTCTGTTTTTACATAAAAATATAATTCAATACACAATGTGTAAAATAAAAATGAAAAAAAATGTATAAATTATCCTTTTGCTGAGAAAAAAAAAACCCTATTCTGGTTAAGAGGAAATGTATAAATTAAAAGAATTCAGAGTAAAAAATCACAAATGTTATTATAAGAAGCTCAAAATCTAAAGCCAAAAATCTCAAATGTAACTAAAACTATTCATTAATATAGTCTTTTAATGACCTGTTATCAGTGTTTTGCCATATCCTAATATAAGGATTATTTGAAAATTTTAAATATAGTATAATCCTGCATGGTTCACTCTCATAGTATTTAATAATTTGTATCATTAGTTAGGTACTTCACTATATTTGAATTTTCGTAATAATAATATTGATGGTAATCGAGTTAAACCTAATCCTATTGCACATTAATATATAATTGATACTAAAGTTCAAATGACTAGCCTACACATCCTTGAGATGCTTAACCATAGCTAACATGCCTATTTAAATTTATTACAAGAGAAAACTAGCTGTCGGAGCTTGGGATCATGACAAGCTGCAAAAACACAATAAAATTGTTTTACGTAGGAGTAAAATATAATTAATCAGAACAATAACCCAAACTAATCGATTTATTAATGAAAAAAGGTATAATAACTGAGAAGAAAAAAGTAAAATCCTTAGCATATGATAAATATAGAAATGTTAAACTAACAAAGCTATATAGCTAGTTTGTTCCTAAGTTTGCTGATGGTAGAACCAATATTCTTCAAAATGCATCTATTGGGCATGGATTTTGGAGAAGCTGGGATAGGATAAAAGTTGTTCAAGGATGTCACACTTTTGGTATAACGTGTAAGCAATAGATGCCCTTGGATGCAATGAAATGCCTTGTTTCCCTCTAGCTCAATCTTTGTCACTGCATTGGTTATTACATTGTAGCAAAACACCCTTAATCCAGGCCAAACTAGTAACAATTCCTTGTTCTGAATACTCACAAGTTGTACTTTGCAATTATCTTGACCATGATCTAGTCGAGAAATATAGTTGTAGTTCTTAAAACATCGATTAAAATCGAGATGGTAGATCCAAGTCCAATGGTCGCCGATATAAACCCATACATTGACCATTTATCCCAACAAATGCCAACATGTTAGCTGACCTTCCATCTCTAACAGATTCAACCTTTTATGGCAATGACTTGTTTTGCATTTGTAACTTGGATGAGATATTGTATGGAATTCTTCACTGTCCATGGAGAACATCATAATAGAATTCTCACATGTGGAGTTGGGAATTTCGGCAGTCATCCAATAAAGAGTGTTATTATTGAGTATCACCGGCGATGATCCGTATCGGGGACAATAAGGAAGGGTACGGAGGCCTCTCCATTTGGTAGAGCCTAAGGTGAGTATAGCATATTGGAAGGGGTTGCTTGTGCTATCTGTGGTATAATAATGGAGCAGCCTGTACTCTTGTGTTGATGAGTGATAAAAGAATCCACAAAACCCATCTCTCTCGTACTGATGCTTCATAGTTCTTAATTCTCCGGTGATGGGATTGCCGATGTAGAAATTAGATGAGACCTCAGGAGATTTAAACAAAATCAACCCATTGCAACAAGCGATGGGACGAACATCTTGATCCCTCATTTGATGCTCCCAACGTTGAACTAAAGATCTGTTAATGACCCTTTTCATATAAACCGATGCCTTACCATCATCATCATGAGTAAAAAAGAAATCCAGTTTTTCTGTTTCACTATGATTAAGCCGATTACGATTTAGATGATGGAAAACAAAGAAAGTGGAAGGAGATGCTTGTCGGAGATGTGCTGGAGCAAAGTAAGGAGAGGAGATTAGAGCATTCCATCTCTTGCATACTTGTCGACACCTCCACCACAACTGGTCTGCAGGGAGCCGTCTTAGTATTTCGACAACCAAATCATCATGAAGATATTTAAAACCTCTGCGATTACCATTACCAACCCTAGTCTTCTGAAGTTGAGACATAATTGAATATTTAAAACATCTGCCATCACCATTAAGTGAAAACATGATTGATGTTTTAAAAGGAAAAAAAAAGAGCGGCCGTTGTAGTTAGGGTTTTACGTGATATTAGGTTTCACAGATTGACAACCTCATGTTTATACACTTATGCATGTGGGTTTTACGATATATAGATATATATATATATATTAATGAATAAGATATACTTCAACAAAATATAATATAATATCTTTAAATTTTGATATATGATTGATGTTTAAAATTATTGATAACTCCTCTGTAATTTTTTTTTTGAATGAAAGGACTGATGTTATTAATGCTGGCTCAGAAAAACCAAAACCATAAATGCCTACGGTCTGAAAGCCCAAAACATAAAGCAAAAACAATTGGCACGCAACAACAATAAAAATAAAAAACGAAAAGCCAAAATTAAAACAACATGAAGCCAGCTATCAGACGAACCATCTTCCAAAAAAAAAAAATCAGCCCCAAAAAACTCTCCATTAGCAGAACCAGTCTAATGGGAAGAGTCATTGCTTAGAACCCGATCTGGAAATTCAAAGAACCTTATCCAATATTCCAAGCCGAAACACATCAGTGAATCAATTCCATGCCAATCGATCTTTTCATGCTAGCATCTTCATGGAATCTGGAACTCCATTAACCCAGCAACCATAGGACTTGTTCCTCTGACCTTTCAGCGCTAGAGTATGAGCCACTCCATTGATCGTTCGGGGTACATAAAGGTAAGAAATCTCCTCAAAGCACATACCCAACTGAACAATATGTTGAGTAGTCGGCCTGAGAACTGATTTATCTGAGTTATTCTTCTTGATGCTTTTAATAACTGACAGGGAATCACCTTCAACAATCACTCGCCGGAAATTCATCTTTGCCGCAAACAAAAGTGCCCTTTCACATGCCCTTACTTCCGCAACAAACGGATCTGCCACATTTTCAAACAGATAAGTTTCTGCTCCTGTAATTTCTCCCATCGAATCTTTGGCAACAACTGCAACTGTTGCTAAAACGTCATTTTTCTGGAAAAAGGCATCGAAATTAATTTTAATAACACCATTATCCGGAGGTCTCCAAAGATCCTTTGTCATAGCTTTTTGGGATATGTGTAGACTCTCCTGACAAAGATCAAGTTCTTGAGTATAACCACGAATAAATCCTATCATTTCTTGCATTCAGAATTTCACCCCTTCATGGACTAATTTATTCTGTCGGTACCATATCCCCCATAAAGATATTGCAATGATACGTCTTTGTTGTTCATCTGCTGCAGAGAAGGTTTTAGCAAATCTTTGCTTACATCCCAACGATTCATCAAACGACTGTATCTTCACCTGTAGAGAGGACCACACACCTTGCAAGATGCCGCAATCCCACAATAGGTGATCCATATTTTCCCGATCTGCCTTGCAAAGTGGACAAGCAATATCAACAACCAAAGTTCTTCTCGCCAGATTACTTAAATGTGGTAGCATATCGTTGAAAGCTCTCCAGTTGTGGATTTTAATCTTCTCTGGAATGTTGAGAGACCATAGTGCATTGTAAAAATCTTTGTATTCATCATCGTTAGAGTCTCTGTCTGTACTGGTTTGCAAACAGATTGTATTTAGGACTCGATATCCACTTTTCACTGTGTATTCCCCAGATCCGTCATGCTTCCAAGCGAGGAAATCATCCTCTATAATTTTTAAATAAAAAGATAATCACATTTCATAATATTTCTTCTTTAAAGAATATTTATAAAATTAATCATCTTTAAAATAAATCGATACCACTTGAATTTAAGATAAAAAGAGAAGGATAAAACTTCTTTCAAGAAGACAAATGCCAATGTGATTGTCACAGTCGGAGACCTCAAAAACCCATAGATGACCCATTTGTCGCCACAAACACCATGTTAGCACTACAACAAAACATACTTTTAGCGGCGTTTGAAGGAAAACGCCGCCAAAAAATGAGCAATAGCGGCGTTTTGTAAGCTAAAAAGGATATATAGCGGTGTTTTACGTATAAATGCCGCTAAAAGTCTGGGCATTAGCGGCGCTTTTGGAAAAACGCCGCTAAAACTTTGGGAATTAGCGGTGCTTTTTGGAAAAATGCCGTAAAAGTTTTCATATTTTTTTCTTATTCTTGCTTTGAATTATATTTCATTTTGATACATTCACTTATAAGCAATGAAAAAGTTTCATTTTAGTTACTTAATTATGAAAAGTTACCAATTGCTAACTAAACAATTTAGAAGTTTTCATTTAAGTTACAAATTAAGTTATTAAAATTGATTTAGGGTTTAATGTTTAGTATGTTAATTTCATGGTTTTAGGGTGTTGTTATTTTGGTATGGGTTTAGTGTTTTAAAGTTTGTTGTTTGGGTTTATTGTATAGTGTTATATCTTAGTGTTTACCGGTATTAAGGTTTAAGTGTTAGTGGTTAGGGGTTAAGGTTTAGGTTAAGGGTTTAGGAGGAAATGGTTAATGAGTTTGGTTAGGGTTTAGAGTTTATGGGTTTAGGGTTAGGGGTTTTGTAATGGCCTAAATTCAAGGTTATCGGAACAATGGTTTCGCAACCATAAATTCGATTTAAAGAGAAATTTATTTCAATATAAATTTGCATGAATATTTATATGATAGGAAATATTTTTATAAATATTTATAAATGTTAGTAATGTGGTATTAAAATTTCGTTAGAAATTTTAACGTTTGGGTAGGTATTAAATGAAAAAGACTAATTGAAATAGAAGTAAAAGTTGAATATAGATTAAAAGAAATTGTAAAGGACCAAAATGACAATTAAGCCATTTTGTATAGTTGAGGTGGAAACGTGAAGGAAAGAAAGAAAAAGAATTGAAGCTTTTTTTTTTTTTTTTTTTTTTTCTTTTAATTTTGATGCTTTATAAGTTTTAGAACAAAGTTTGATGAATTTAAGTTGAAGTTTTTGAAGTTTTAAAGTTTTTGAATATAGCATACGATGAATAAAATGATGAATTAGTGGTTTAATTGAAAGAATTTGAAGTTAGAATTGGATAAAGGACTTAATTGCAAAACAAGCTATAAGAAAACAGTTTTGGGATAGCAGCAGTAGAGTAATTTTGAAAAATCACCATAAATTATAGAAATCGAATTAGAAGATGAATATGAAATTAAAGCTTATCGAGTCTATTTTTATATGAAAGAAACATGGAAAGAAAAGAAATTCTGTATTTTGAGATATTTAGATTTTTGTAAGACTGGTTCAGAATGAATTCGGGTTCCCCTGTTTTAACTTTAGAAAATCATCAAAAATTGAAGAAAAATAATTAAGGGCTCAAATTTATATATTTAGAATCCTGAATGAATCTATTTTCAATAGAAATAAACGAGAACATCATCCGGATCTCGTATGAGAGGAGATAATTAATTTTTAGTGAAGAAGGGTCAGAACTGCCAGATAGCAGAACAGGGGTGACTTTAATGAATAAACTGTACTAATTGGCTAAGCTAAAAATTCTAGAAATTTTATGGTATGAAGATATGTGAGTCTAGTTTCAGGTAAAATTAACGGTTCTTCATTTGGAGTTCTGTAGTTCAAGAAATAAATAATTTAGTGACTATGACTCAAGTAGACAGATTTGAATAAACTATAAATAATAATAAAATTATAGTGAATGCTAACATGTGAACATTCAATTATTGAATTTATTTATTTAGATCCAGAAAAACTCAAATACAAATCTAGATCGAGGAAAGGAAAAAGTCCCGGAGTAGTAGATTTTGTGTACGAACAAGTATCGAGGTAAGTTCGTGTAACTTGAATTGTATTCTTAAATGCTTGAAATGTATGTTATTGATGTGAATATAATTTGAATGTTCATTGTATGAAAATTGATGCAACATTGATATTTTTGATAAAAAGGCGAAGAAATCCCGGTTGAATGAAAGGAAAATTCGATGGATCTCTGAAAAGGAATTAACGGTAAAAAGGATCTAGCCCGGACGGGTGATCCTATCCTGATATAGCCCTCCCGAAGAATATGTGGAAAATGGATTTAGCCCGAACAGGTAATCCGAATTAGGGTCTGAATTTAGCCTGGACTGGTAATTCAGATCCAAGCTCATTATAGTAATTGTCGTTGCAGGGGATTTAGCCTGGACTGCTAATCCTGACAATACTCTATGAGTTTATATTACAGGGGATTTAGCCTGGACTGATAATCCCGCTGTAAAGATGAGGTTTGCGGAAGTGTGCTCTCTGAAATGAAAATGTGCGCACATGAATATGAATTGACGGACCCGAATTTGTATACTAAAGTGTACCTCTGAAAATCCATCGAAATTTCGAGTAATTCAACGGGATAAATATAAAAAAAATATTAAAGAAATGGAAATCATGGTATTGATGAGCTCATCAATCATGGTGTGTATATTATTGATATATGGAAATTAATGAACTAACTTGAATGTTGAGTTTGTGATTGTTAGGGTAATAATGCATTGAATGGATATATGAATGTTTATTGCATTATATTGAAAATATTAGGTAAGTATAATTCTTGTTGCATGGGCTTACTAAGCACAAAGTGCTTACTCTGTTTTCTTTTCCCTTGTTTTGTAGTATTAAGAGCTCGGAGGTCGGGTCAGTGGGAGACTCATCACACTATCAACCCCAAGATTTCGGTATTTAAAGAAACTTTATTTTGGAAATCAATGGCATGTATAAGCTAATAAAATAAATGTTAATATGAAATGAATGTAAGGTCAGCCATTGGTATGGCTTATGTGTTGAAGTTATCTTATAAATATGCATGAAATTATTTTGAAAATATATTGAATTGAATTGGTTGATGTGGAACGGTCCCGGTTCAAAATCTGCAGGAAAGGCTAGATAATTATAAAGGGGTTATATAGAAAAAAAAATTGTAAACTCCGGTAATGCCTCGTACCTTATTCTGATAACGATTACGGGTAGGGGGTGTTACAGGTTTAGAAGGAACAATTAATGTGTTAGGTTTTCGAGTTTAGGGTTTATGGTTTAAGTTTAAGATTTTAGGGTTTAGGGTTTAGGGTATTAGCTATATGACCCAAAATCTCGAAACTGAAATCCCTCATAAGGGATTTATGGTTAATGTGTTAGCTATTAAAATATATATTTTGTACTACACTAACATTGGCCACATGAATTCCCATATTTGGTCTCGGATTATTTAGGTTGCGGTTTAGAGTTTAGGGTTCGGTTTTATGGTCTAGGATTTATGGTTTGGGGTTTTGAGTTTTGAGTTTATGGATTAAGGTTATGTTCGAGTTTTATGGTAGGATTTATGGTTTGGGGTTTTGAGTTTTGAGTTTATGGATTAAGGTTAGTATTTGTGGTTTAGGGTATAATATTTAGGGTCTAGGGTTTATGTTTTAGGGTTAAATCAAAATGGGTTAAATCCCAAAAACATACATGATCAACAATGGTTTAATGTGCAATTGATCTAGTTCTTGTAAATTATTAACACAATTATTGATATAACATCATTTTATATTTATATATTGCATAATATTTATATTTATTCAATATATAAATATATATGATGTATTTACTTTTTAAAATTGTGTATGATTAAATTAAAATTAAAGTTTCAATACATTTAAACCAAAATAGAATTTCACGTCTACAATTTACATTAACTGAAATTCATATATATATAATTCTGAGATGTATCACTATTTAGGTGTATACTATAATTAAATGTTTTTTTTATGTTTTAAAATTTATAAATATTGAATTATGTTAATTTTAAACTTAAAACTTAAAACTTTAAATTTTAATTTTAGTCAACATTTCAATTAAAAAGATTAATATTCAAAATTAAAAAAATTCCAAAAAAATGTTTTTGAAAGAAAAAAATATATTAAAAAAGGAAAAAAAATTGAAATTGAGAAACAGTGGCGTTTTTGTAAAAGCGCCACAAAACATTTTCACCAAATTAGTGGCGTTTTTATTAAAACGCCGTAAAAAATATGCTATAGTGGCGTTTTTTGTAAAAAATATGTTTCAAACTGTAAAAAAAACGTCACCGTTTTACATTAGCCACTGCCCCTTTCTTTTCTTTCCCTCCTCAGCCGACTCACCAATTTCTAATCCATAACTCCTCATTTCTAATCCCCGATTTCTTCCGCCATTGTCACCCTGTTCTTCCACTCCTCTTGGTGTAAGCGAGGATACTGCTTGGGAGGAGATAATGAAGGCTAGTATTTCATGTATCGTTTTTTCTTTCCCCTTTTCTGTTGCTTTCATCTTGAATAACCTTTAAAACTTCTCCTGTTACTTTATTGTAGAAGTATGACGTCTTATTCGAGAAGAACGCAAAGGTCGGGAGCTTCTACCTTCAGTCAAAGGTTCATAGGGCTAAAGAGTGCTTAGAAGCCATCTATCGAGCCAAAGGAGAAGGAACTCCTCCTAGTTGAGGATGATGATTTGTCCAGGTTTGCTCATTTCACATACAGGGCCGAATGATGATGTTTCAACTAAAGAAAAAGAAAACATTAAAAAAGAAAAAAGAAGTGGGTAAAAACATGGAGATAACTTTTTAGGGAAATTGGGTGTTTAGAGCCCTAAACCATTGGGATTGTTTGTTAATAGCCCTAACATGGAGATAACCTTTATTTTCGCTAGTGTTGATTGTTTGTAACCTGGTCTACTTTTCTGGTGATTTGTATGGAGTTGTAATAGGAAATCTCTGTCAGTTATCCTGTAAACTTACTTGTACTCATTAAAAGGTCTTTCTTTGTTCATTTTCATCATTTTTTTTCCTTTTAAATGTGGGAATGTTTTGATGAAACCAAGTTGGTTTCTTTCTTGAATCTTTTTCAGGGGCATAAAATAAAACTTCGTAGTTTCCACTTCTTTGCAAGGTAACATTAGCTATCTCTTTGCTCTATTTGTTTCCAAAGCAATCATTTGTTTTGTTACTGCATTTTGCCTCTCTTAAACATGCAAACCATGAAAGCTTTCATCAATGTACAGTCTAGAAATGTTTAGAGAGTCTATTTCCATAGTTTGCCGGCTTATAAAGCCTTTGTTTGTAAGTAGTTAATTCCAAACTTGGTTTTCTGTGAAGTTTGTTAGTAACATACAAGCCCATAATTTTTAATCTGTAGCAGTAGAGATAAGTTTTATTCAAACTCGGGCTTAGCTTAAGTTAATTCATGCAACTATATCTACCAAAGAAAATAATAAAGATTCAACAAACATTAACTTTGGCTTAACATATTAGTCGATTTAGCTGATATTTATTTGTTGTTGTTATTTTGTTTGTTTCACCAAAGATGGGAGAGATGTCAAGCTTCCAATTGGGTGTTATTGGTGCCCTGTTTCTTTCAGTTGCATCATGTCCATTGTCATATGCAACAAAGCTTTGATGAGCAATCTTGGGCTCCCTTTGGTAATTTCTCTATTCTTTCTCCATAGAATGATCTTTTTTTTATTCCTTGGTTCAAACATCACTTTCCATTATATCAGAAGATGGGATTAATTTATGGTTTTTCTTTAATCCCCATTTCTCCTTCAGCCACAACACTCACTAGCTGACATCTAATGGTGACATTTTGCACCCTTCATGCTGCACAATGCTTCAATCTTTTTGAAAGTAAACCCATTGACATGAAGACCGTGGTGCTCTTTGGCATCCTCAATGGCGTTTCCATTGGACTTCTCAACTTGAGCCTTGGGTTTAACTCCATTGGATTTTGTCAGGTTAACTTCATTTTTAGAAACATACATCATGTATCATCCTTTTAACCCATAATTGTGTTCTCAAACTTTGTGGTGCTTTCTCTTGGCAGATGGCCAAACTTGCAATCATACCATTCACTGTATTATTGGAAACCATCTTCCTTAAAAAGCAATTCAGGTTTTTTTTTTCTCTTTTTCACTCTTGTACATCTTTGTCAATTTTTTGTAGTGTAATTGATGTATCTTATGCTGATACTGCATTCTGCATACTGGATTTTAATTCACACTTGACAAGACTGAGTAATAGAACTAAGTTTGGAATCATTAATGGGTTTAGGGCTGGTTTTCGTTGGAACTTTATGATAAATATTATTACTACATGAATGGGTACATACATTATGTCTGGAAATGCTGTTTGGTTTAATTTAGGTCTAAGAATGCAGCTACTTTTTCCAATTACTCATTCTTTGGGATAGTGTTGTGAGATAGCAATACAACTTCTAACCAGGCTAATGTGTTTTGGTTTCTTGTTAGAGTTAGTGTGGTGCTTGGAAACTAGCCAAAGTTCAAAGTTAGGCTTTACTTTATTCAATCAGCTAGGGCACTTACATCAAACCAAAAAGGAAAAAAACATAAAGAGAGTTGCAGTACATGCACGGCACTAACTAAGTAGCTTCATTCTGCTAAATGCCTAAATTAAATTTCTAAAATTATCGTTTAGATTTTAAGGTATACTATTAATTACCAAACTATTATGGTCTTCAATTTTAGTATTTTTATTTTAGTTATTAAATTATAAAATTTTTCAATTTCAGTATTATTAGTTATGTTTTAGTCATTTTTATTCTATAATAATATAATACTTAAATACTTACACATTATATTATTTGGTTCTAATTTTAAATAATAATAAAATTAACTCTACAAATTATCTCATTTAATACTCAAATGCATGAAAAGAAAAGCAAACAAAGGAATTCTTTTTTTCATTTAAGTTCATTATTTTCCATAAAAATATGATTTCTAATATTGTCTATGATTTCTTTGTTTACTGTTAATGTTTAATATGCTTTCCAAACAGGGATTCATTAGTACTTTGTAGTTTGTATAAGTGACATTTCTAATATTGTCTATGATTTCTTTGTTTACTGTTAATGTTTTAATATGCTTTTCTCTTGTTTTCTATCATTTTCCCCTTTCGCAGGTAGCTATTAGTTTGGAGAAGGCCGCATTATCTGACGAATATTTTATTAAGAGGAAGCTTTATCCAAATGTTAATTCGATTAAAATGTAAAATAGGCTTTACTTTATTCAATCAGCTAGGGTGTTATTTGCAATCAGCTAGTGCCTAAAATAGGCTTTATTCAATCAGATTAAAATGTATATTGGAAATTGACATCTAATAGTCATTTTAATTTGTGGGAATGGATTTGTGGTGTTTTTATAATATATTTTTTTATTTTTTTATTTTTCATGACCTTTAGCGGCGTTTTTAGGAAAAGCGTCGCTAAAGGTCATGTTTTTAGCGGCGTTTTTAAAAAAAGCACCGCTAAAGGTCATGTTTTTAGCGGCAGCGCCGCAAATAGTTTTAGTGGTGCTTATAAACGCCGTTAAAGGCAAAAAAACGTCGCTAAAAGTCTATTTTGCTGTAGTGTAGCCCACCTTCCATCTCTAACTGCTTCATCTTTTGATGTCATCTTGTTCGTTCCATGAACCCATAAACGCCTCCTCTTGTTTGGCATGGGTAACTTGGATGAGGCAATGTATGAAACTCTTCACTGTGCATGGAGAACATCATACATAATAGAATTCTCACAGGATGATTTGTTTCCGGTAGTAATCATTCAATAAAGAGTGTTATTGTGTAATATTACTGGTGATGAATCGTTTGGGACACGATAAGGAAGGACTCCAAGGCCGACCCATTCGGATTCCTTAGAGGCTAAGGTGAACATAGTATATTCAAATAATAAAGGTGTGTAACTTGACCTACAATAATGCAGCAGTTTCTACTCTTGTGTAAACGAGTGATAAAAGAATCCACAAAATTTGTATCTCCCGTACTATTTCATGGTTATTAACTCTCCAGTGACAGGATTGCCAATGAAGAATTCATGTGAATCAGTATAGGATTCAAACAAAACCAACCCATTGCAAGAATGAACCAAAAGAGCAGGCTGACCCCAGATTTGATGTTTCCGACATTCAATGAAAGATTCATTAAAAACCCTTTTCATCACAAGCTTACTTGAACCTGAACCAGCATCAAGAGGAAAAAAGAAACCCATTTCTTTTACTTGATGTTTAGACCAAATAAGTAGTTGATAGAAAACAAAGGAAGTGGAAGGAGATTGTTGGAGACGTGATTGAAAAAAGTGAGGAGAGGAGACCAGAGCATTCCATCTCTTTTGCATACTCGTCGAGACCCCCACAGCTGCTCCGCAGGGTGTTGCATTAGTATTTCTTCAACCAAATCATCAACAAGATATTCTAAACCTCTGCCTTTGCCATTACAATTACCAACCCTAATCTTATCAAGTATTAGAGTCATGAACATGGTTGATCTCTTAGAAAATAAATTAAAATACGAAGAAAACAATAAGAGCAACTGTTTCTAGCTAGGTTTTGTTTGTGTGATATGAGTTATATTATTTAGAAGAAAAGGTTAAGCGCACTTGCCTCTAGAGGTGTGCATGGGCTGGGCGGCCCGACCCGGCCCGAAGGCCCACCCGAAATGTGAGAGGGTTTGGGCAAAAATATAGGCCCGAAAAATGGGCTTGGACAAAAAAATAAGGCCTGTTTAAAAAATGGGTCGGGCTCGGGTAAGGCATTTTTGGCCCGGGCCCGGCCCGAATTCATTAAAGGCAAAAAAAATTATTTTTTAAATATTATTTTCTTATTGTTTTTCTCTTTATTTTGCTACCATTTTACTATTATGTTTCTATTATTTTGTTGTTATTGTTTAGATACTATATAAAACTTATTTTATTGTTAATTTTGTTATTATTTTAAAGACATTTGTTAATTTTGTTATTATTTTAGAGGCATTTGCTTGTTAAGTTGCATCTATTTTAGTGTTATTTAAGTCTACATATTTTTTAAAATTTATTTTCAATTTGTTGAAAAATATTTATTTTGATTTTTTAAATATTTTTATGTATTATATTTAAAAATTATATAAAATAATATAAAAAATTAATACGGGCGGGCCGGGCCGGGCCCAGGTTTTAGTATTTTTATATGGGCCGGGCTTGGGCAAAATTTTAGGCCTTTTTTTTTGCCCGGCCCGAGCCCAATGAACGGGCCTAAATTTTTAGTTGGGCCCGGCCCATGCACACCTCTACTTGCCTCCCAAAAAAGTAAGCGTATATAGGAAGTGAATATTACAAAATCTCCATATATTTAGTTTATGATTTTATGCTATATTTTTCAGATTTACTTTCTTTTTAGTTATTTCGGATAAACTTGATCATGGCTTAAGCCACTTAATTCGGTTCGAAGGTTCACCTAAAAAGCAAGAGGTATTGGGTAAAAATATAGGCTAAAAAAGTTGACTTGGACAAAAAAATAAGGTCCATTAAAAAACAAATTGGGCCTCATGTATGGTTTTTTGCCCTGGCTCAACTCGAATTTGTAAAAAAAAAAAAAAAAAAAAATACTGCTAGTGTTTTTTATTGTTTCCCTATTGTTTTGCTTCCATTTTACTATTATATTATTACTATTTTATTGTTATTGTTTTTAAGTTTGCTACAGTTGTATTATTTAAGCATAAAGACTTTTTTTAATTTGTTGGAAAATATTTATTTTAGTGTATTTGATGTATTACATTTTTTAAATTTGTTTTTATATAAAAATAGTACTTTTTTTAGTATGGGCGGGCCAGGCTTAGGCAAAATTTTAGGCCCATTTTTTGGGTCGGGCTTAACCAATGGGCTTAAAATTTTGTTATGGTCCAGCTCGGCTAATGATCACCTATTGTATAATGATAAATCTTGCAATTTGATTCTTTATCAATTACAATGGTCTTTTTCTTTTATTGTATAAGTAAATAAATTTTAAAAAAAATGAACAAAATTGAAAAATTGACTAAATCAAACCAAAATCTAAGTTGATTAATTTGATTTTAGCAATAAAATGTTTAAATCTTATATAAAAATAGTCTTTAATAAATGATATTGTACTCTTAAATTTTATTAAAAGTGCGATCTAAATCTCACTAATTAATATTAATATATTATAATTTTTAATTTGATTTTTTAAATGAAACGTAATCTAAAACTCAAATGTTATTATAAATATATAACAATCATTTCTCTATCGGGTTGTATTAACATCTCTCTCAACTCTCCCAACAAATTTCTTTCGTTTTCCTTTCCAATCTAGTTTTCAATCACTTTTGTAATGGTTTTTATGGCAACTTAGATTTACTGGACACCACTGAATGACAACTTATAAATAAAAAATAGTTCGCTCTGTTCTCTTTGAAAACTATAGTAGTTTTAGTTTTAGCATTAAGCTTCAATTTACTTTGTTTTCTTTCAAAGCTATAGTGGTTATACTTTCAATCTACTCTCTTTCCTTTAAAAATTGTGGTGATTCTAGTTTTTTTTCCTAGTTGTGTTCTATCATATATATATATATATATATATATATGGGATGTAACAATGTAAATTTGTCACAATATTTATTGAGAAATTTTGTTGGATGACTTTATCAATAGAGCTATGTGAATCTGTGATGATAACCGAGAGATCGGGCTTTGAGATGAGGAGAGGGAAGAGAATTGGTCGTTTAACACCTCGTTTTTCATGCACTATTAATGTGGTGGGGTATCCTAGAGGCCTTTGGCAATGCTTAATTGGTTAATCGTAGTTCATTGTGGCAGGCTAAGATATAATTATTAGTTGTTAATCGAAGCACTACATCTTTAGTTAGTTTTTGAACATTTTAGTGTTGCGGTTATTGTCAATTTATATTTCTCTTCTTCTTCTTTTTTTTTAGACAAATGATATTTTGTGCAACAGTTTGTAGTTGCAAATTGGAAGCAGTTGTTAAGGTAAAGCTATGTGATTGGAATGAGTGGCTAAGGGAGATCACAATCCTTTAAGCTCTGGGATAAAAAGAAGCAAAACATGGAACACAAGGTTTGTTTACACAATTCAGTTTTCCTATGGCTATGGAGCCTAGCTCACTGAGAAATATTCACCATCTTCAACACTTAGAACAAGTGATCCTAAATCTATCAGGCACACGTGACAATTTCCTCACTTTTGCACATTAAAGACTAATACCCTCACCATTAAATTGACCAATGTGATTTCAACAAGTAAAATTACAACACAAAGATTTTACTATCAAAATGCAATTGTAAAATAAAGTTCCTCACCACATCAAATTAAGTGCTCAAACTCTTGTAAAATAATCGATACAAGTCTCTCAATTATATATAATATTTCGAGACTTGCAAACATAAAGAAAATCTATCACAATCCCTATAAAACAACATCAAGATAAGCTGAATATAATAGAATAATAGTAAATAAGGTAAACATGGACTCTTGCCAGTTAAGAATGCAATGTTCCAATCCAATCTAATATGAACGATTTAAGGGATTAAATAAAAGTGATCTGATTCGATCAAATCTTCCAAATATGTTTCCGCAGGTGGTATAATCTTCCTAAGCGAGCTAGATATAATCCACATAATCAACATAGCCTATAATTTAGGTTCAATAAATTGCCAACTACAAATATGAAAACAATCTCAATTACTGAGTTAGTCGCACCTATTCCTCCTTTCCATATTTTTAAACAGTAGTGTTTATTCATTATTCCTACTATGTGCTATGTCAAACCGTTTGGTTGATGATAGAATATGAGATGATTCATGAGGAAATTTTTATAGAGTATATTTAATTTCATATATATATATATATATATAATTAAAATTAAATTAATAAAATATAAATATTAAAGGCTAAAATTATTATTATGCCAATAAAAAAAATCACGTTAACATTTCATTACCGATTTAATAAAAGAGTGATCAAAGTACCAAATTTAAAAACGTTGATGATGAAAATGGAATATAATTAGGTGATAAAGAAAAACACAACCATCGGACGAAATTAAAAATCAACTTCAAGGAAAAAAAACTGGCCATGGATCCACCTATTGACAGAAATGAAAAAGGGGAATGTATCTGAGATGTCCTTTTATTATAGGGACCTAATCAAATTAGTCTTTTATTATTTGGTCCCTATACTATTAAAAAGAATTAAACAATGCCAAATTGGAATAGAGATAACATTTGCTATTTTAAAAATATTTTTAAATTTTTTTATGGTTTCAGTAAATGAAATATTTTATTTAGAATTAAATTATAATTGAAAAAAATAATTCAAGACATTTATTATATAGAAACGTTAAGGACTTATTTGGACTTATTTGATTCTTTTTAACAATATAAAGACTAAATTGATCCATATCCTATATTATAATATAGGGACATCCCAAATACTTTACGAAAATCGCAAAATTTGTAGCCAAACACATCTCAAATTCGATGAAACAACACTGGTATTGTTTTTGTTTAGTAAAACAGTGGACACTGAAACAAGACTTAATTTCCTCAAAAAATATAAAAGGAAACAATACTTAAATGTAATTAATTAGTGAGAAGACAAAATTGGCATTTCATTTTTGCTCCATTTTGAGTTAAAACACTTAATTTCTTTCTTAATTCATTAGACTTGTAGTCACTAAGTTTCCCAAGTAAAGTTAAATGACAGCAATACCTTTTCTAATCTTGTTATATGGAAATGGTTTTACTACCAACACTGCGTACACAACATAGTTTTTATTTTCCTTCTATCTTTTCTAACAATATCATTATAAGTTTTAATTATATTTACTCTTTTTGACACAATACCTAGAATTACCCATAGTTCTTTCCCAACTAATAAATAGGAGGACAGTGCACTTCAGCACACTCGAACCCATGTCCTCTTACATTGACAACAATGTCCATGCCAATCGAGTTAAAACTTAATACTAACCCATGAGCTCGCCTCACTCGAAAAAAATTAGATTGTTCAAAAAAATAAAAGTATAGAGGCTAGTTCTAAAGTATGTAAAAACTACATTAAAAGAAATAGAGAAAGGAGGCAAACAGAGGGAGAAGCAGAAAGAGAATGAAAAATAAAAATAAAAATCATTAAAAGAACATAAAAGGAAAAAAAAAGTAAATTGCTCAAAATGAAAAATATTGGGACCGATTGTATAAATAAACCTAAAATTTTTGTAAATGAGTTCGTGTTTGATATCTATACAATCATTATTTTAAAAAGTAAAAATATTTAAAATTAACACTTTGTCGATTGAATATTAATTTAGTTAATATTGTTACCATAAAAACAATTAAGTACTTTTTTTTCTTCAGACTTAGGTTGAGAAAGAGATTATAAATAGAAATAGACATTACATAAAAGAAACTAATACCTTAATTCCTTCTCTAGTACTAGATGTAGGACAAAAACAAGTATAAATAAAGTTCAAGCGTATATCGATTGTTATTTTGACATGTTAAATAAAAAAATAAACATTTGTGTTAATAATATTATGTATAAGATATGCTTGTTATATCATTAAATATCGTTATTTTGAATTGTTAAAATACGATATGTTTCATATCAATAAATATTATAGATAAGGTACTGTTATTATTTGGTTAAATTTCGTTATTTTGTAATATTTAAAAAATGTGTTCCACGTTAATGATGTTATATCATTAAATATCTTCATTTTGGATAATTTTAAAAAAGGTGATAGATTCTACATCATCGATTTTATAGTTGAGATATGACCGTTTACCGTTATATCGTTAAACAATTATTTTAGATATTGTTAAAAAAGCAATGTATTCCACGTTGACAATACCGTTATATAGTGAAAAATCATTATTCTAACTTATTTGGAAAATTATGTGTTCCATGTCAATAATATTACAAATAAAACACGATCCAATTGGCAAAAACCAAGAACATTAGCTTAAATTTACATAGCATCATCTTCTTTTGTTATGTCATGTAAATGTAATTCATGAAAACAGAGCACCTTTGTTCGAGTAGGAGAGTGCTGATGTTGGAGCTTGGGCATGGCTGATGACAAGTCACAAAAAAGGAATAAATAACTATGTTTTTGCCAATTGGATCTTAAGATGCACTCTAAATGTCATTTCACCACCAAGTTTCAACCAATCTTGGGCTACGAGGTTGAAGATGACGACCAATTACAGGTTTCTCTACCATAAGATGGACGTGCAATTCACGCAGTCAATCCAATCCTAAGAAACTGTATCGTAATGGAAGAAATCTTCCCTTATTGGTTGGATAATTTGTCACTTTTTGTTAGGTTTTGATGAACCTAACTTGCTTAATAGCCCCAAATGATTGGTCAGCACAAAATTTTATTTCTTTTTAAAATAATTTCATATCTATTATTTTTGACACACTGTTTAGAATTATTCATAGCCATTCTTCAACCCATAAATAGAAAGATAATGCGTTTCGCCTAGAGGTGATCATGGGTTGGGCTACCCGGCCCGGCCCGATGGCCCGCCCGAAAAATGGGAGGGTTCGAGTAAAAATATAGCCCGAAATATGGGTTTGGGCAAAAAAAGAGGCTCGTTTAAAAAATGGGCCGAGCTCAGGTAAAACTTTTTTGGCCCGAGCCCGGCCCGAATTATATATTAAATATATATTTTATTTTTAATCAAAAATACTTTTAAATTTACATATTTTTATTTTTTTGTTTTAATATTTGTTTTAAAATTTTTTATTTAATGAAAAAACTAAAAAAAATAATATGGGCAGGGCCGGGCTCGGGTTTATTAAATTTCTTTCGGGTAGGGCCGGGCTCGGGCCTAAAATTTTGTTTGGGCCCAGCTCGGCCTAGCCCATGATCACCTCTAACTTCGCCACACTTGAACCCACGTTTTCATGTATTGATAATAATATTCATATCAATCGAGATAAGACTCAATCAATATCACCACAAAAAATTAAGCATTAGTCAACTTCTATTTGGATTGTACTATTTAATAACTATTTATATTTATTTTTTAAAAATAAGGACAACAATGGATTAAATCATGATAATTTTGAGAGACGTGAAGTCTTACATAAATGTTTGATTAGATTTTTATTCCCTTTAAACACTAAATAAAAATATCAAAATTATAATAAATTTTTATCTAATGTAATATAATAAATAAAATTTGATTTTGTATACATAATTATCATGAAAAAAAATTGATGTACTTTTTAAATGTGTATAATCGAACAAAAAAATTTAATTTTATGTATTATTATTGAATCAAAATTAAAATTATATATATAGTTGTACTAAATAAATATTTATATATTATATTTTATATAAGAGGAAAAAATATTTAATTATAAAAATATCAATTAATATATATTTTTAACATTTTATTAATTTTATAAATTAATAAATTAATTTCCATTAATTAAAAAGTGACAGTAAAAATAAATAATTTTTTTTACATAATGGAAAATATTTAACTTTAAGAAAAGGAAAAAGGTTAATAATTTAGAAGGATTGGATCCAAAGCTGAAAAACCGAACCAGAAAGCGCCAAGTAGATTCGCAAGAAAAAACGGGTATCCCATGGCAATGCTCGTAATTCGAACAGAAATCCAGTGGTATTTAAAAAACTAGCTTAGAAAATATCTAGCTCAACATGGATGACTTTTATTTCAGCCAAAATCTCTCGAAGTTTCTTTTCTCTATATGTCCTCTCCTTTCACAAATTTCACCCTAGATATTTTCTCTCTCTCCAAGCGCCCCCCAAAAAATCAACAGCATAATAAAGACTAATGTTTTAGACTCTCCTTTTTTAATGTACATTTGATTTGCGTCTACCCGTTGGTTTTTGTTTCAAAGGTCGAAGAAAGCTATGAGATTTTTGTAGCTTTTTGTTCCTGAAGAGTGGCGGCAGGGAGAGAGGGAGGATTTTTGACGGCTTAGATGGATCGAGAAGGAGGATCCCACGGCGGATCTTGTTATTACTCTGTTCTTGGAATTCGTAAGGATGCCTCTTTCTCTGATATCCGCACTGCTTATCGAAAGCTCGCTATGGTGATCGAACTCTTCCCCTCCTTTTTTCTTTTATTTTTTACTTTCATTGATTTATAATATGGGAATCAAATTTAACTCTTCTTTTAATGTTTTCGTTTTTGGAAGAAATGGCATCCAGACAGATACGCCAGAAACCCAGGGATCGCCGGAGAAGCCAAACGCCGGTTTCAGCAAATTCAGGAAGCTTATTCCGGTAACAATTTCAAATCACTACCTAAGTCCCTCTCATTTATCGCCTTTGAATTATGTAAGCCTTTTTATTCATGTAATCGGCCGTTAAATTTTCGCAGTCCTCTCCGACGAGAGCAAGCGATCAATGTATGACGCCGGCCTTTACGATCCCTTGGAAGAAGATGACCAAGTGCGTAAAAAAAATCTCCTCTTTTTTTTATTTTTTTTTTCAATAAAACGGTGTCGGACCTGTCGGTCTTTTACCTTGGGCTCCGTGAAATGATTGGGTTTAGAATATCAATTATTTTAACATTTCTTTATTAGTTCCCTATTTAAAACGTTTTTTACTGTTCCGTTTTCAATTTTAGTCCCTGAACTTTATGAAAATTTGCAATACAGGACTTCTGTGATTTTATGCAAGAGATGATGTCCATGATGAATAATGTGAAAGACGAGGTGAGCCCTTGGATGGATTACTTTTAGAAGGTTATATATGTAATTATGATCCAATCGACTGACCATTGATATTTTGTGTAGGGTGATAGTTTTGAGGATTTGCAAAGGATGTTTGCAGAAATGGTTGATGGCATCAGCTTCGACATAAACACCGATCCAACGGTGGCGAAGACAGCACGGTTCACTGCATCAAAAGGCAATGCGGCTAAAAGGAACAGCTCTCGGTGTTGATGATGCGTGGTTGCTTTACCATCTAAACTCAATTTGTGTTTGATTAATCCCATGATTAGTAACTAAAATTAGGGCTAATTTCTTTCATAATTATGGGAAAAAACAAGTGTTGCTTAGTTTTAGGAACCCAATTTGGGAATCATGTGGAATCTCTCGAGCTTTTAATAGTTAAATAATAAATTTATGTTTTTTTAAATTTAATTTGATTTTCGAAAAATGGGTTTGACAATTGGCATTGCGTTCTTGAAAAGTCGACGTGGAAGCTGAAGGACCATCCGACACTTGTTTTCCATGCACCATTTTGTTTATATCTAGGTGGTAAATCTGTAATATTGGATAATGTTTCATATGTAATTTATTATTATTATTAGTTTTTCTTATATTTAAAATAAAACAAATAATTAAATGGGAACCTTTTAAAAAAAAAAAGGACTCTGTTTAATGTATCTTATCGTTTTGCCTTTTAATGAAAGCACATGCGAAGAATATATTCAATTTTGGCTTTTAATATTTGATTTTTTATGTTAAAAAGTGGTGATTATCTAAATCCGATAGCTGGTTTGGGATGGATAAAAATTTAAGAGAAGATGAAAGTCGGTTGTCCTTTTTGCAAGTCATGAAAAGCGGTGACGGAACATGATTGTTTGAGTCAGATTAGATTAGATTAATGGGTGATATTTATTAAATCGATTAATTATTAATTTTTATTTATAATTAAATTAATATTTTTAAATAATTTATTTAATTAAATTGCCGTCAGATAAAAAGAGGGTTGTCAAAGATATTTGGTCATGTCTTAGCCATATCTTTTCTATCATTATGAAGAGGAATTTTGGGTGTATTGCAATTTGCGATTGAAAATTTTGAGATGTTAGGTGAGGGTTGAATTTGGGTCTAGTTCATCCATGGTATATTTTAGGTTTAAATATGTTATTAAACTTTATTTATTTTGAAATTCAAATTTAATTTTTATAATATTAAATTTCTGTTTTCTTTAATTTTAAAATTTTGATCCTTTTATTTTTGTAATTATAAAAAAGGTTAATATATTATTTAGTATTTGTACTTTTAGAATTTCAAAATTTTAGTCCTAACCTAATGGTAACAGTTAAAGTTGTTAGGTTAAATTATGTCATTAGTCCTGTATTATGCATAAAGTTATAGATTTAATTCATGTTCACCAATTGGAACATTCTTAGTGGCTATTTTTTGAATTTTAAAATTTATTAACTGATTTTTTGTGAGTAATATGTGAAAATAACAACAAACATAGCATTACACATGTGGTAATATATTTTATATATCAAGATTTAGAGAAAAAAAACATGATTAATGAATTTAATAGTTATCATTTGATTAGGACTAAAATTTTTAAATTCTATAAGTACAGGGATTGAAATGACCAAATTAAAGTACATGTACTAAATCCACAACTTATGCAAAGTATAGGGTCTAATAGAAGAATTTGACCTTTATTCAATCAATTTTAATGGGATTTAATATAATTTTTTAATTAAAGTTAAAAAAACTACTAAAGTAACAAGTCAAACTTTGGAGAAATCTTATTAGTTATTACCATTCAAAAAGTAAATAACACAATTTTTATTTTTATTTTTATTTTGTAATTTACTGAACTTTTTATATATATATATATTTCATAATTTTTAAATATTTTAGGATTTTTATTGAAAATATAATTTTTTTATGTACATTTAAAAATTAAGGACCTAATTGGATAAACTGTAAACGTTGAGAACTAGAAAAAATTATTATCTTTTCTATAATTGTAAATTTGGATGAAGGTATCAAGATTTTAAATAAAAAAGTATAGGCGCTCAATGTCTTAAAATTAAACTATAAGGAATAAATTTTAAATTTCAAAAGAATATAGAGATTTTTGGCATATTTAAACCAGTACATAATTATTTAAATTCAACTCCCTTTTTAATGCATTTACCTCATCAAACCCGGGCAATTTGATGCATACAAGTATTTTTGTTGGAATGTTGATGCATAACTAATGGAATGCCTAGAGCATTTCCATTGCTCGATAAAATAATCTTGTCAGTATCGGTAGAAATGATCTTTCCCTCGTGATCAACTATAGCCAAAACTCCTGAATCTAGAGCCACTTGATATTCCAACCCAGTTCTAGCAATGCACTTCTCGAAACTACTTGGCGTTGCATATTAGAAATCAAATAAATGATTAACTCAATTTCATTTAAGTCTACCCATATAATTTTCATTTTTATAATATAATTATTTTTATTTAATATTTAATAATTATATACTGTTGAAAAAATATTTAGTAATTATATATATACTAAAATTCATATAACCACTTTGTAAGTAGACCTGGGTCGGGTTATTTGCCTAGATTCGAATGTTTGCTCGAAAATTGGGAAGGTTTGGGAAAAAATATTAGGTCTGAAAAATGGGTTTGGACAAAAAAATTAGGCCCAAAAAATATGGGTCGGGCTCAGACCTTGAATATATATTATGTTATTTTTATATATTATGTAATTTAAAACACATTAAAAAAATAAATCTATACTAAATATAATATTACTCTAATGTAAATATTAAAATAATATTAAGATGATTATATAAAAAATTTCAATAAATAAAAAACGTATAAAATTATTAAATATTAATATAATATAATATAATATAAATATTTTAAAAAATTAAAAATAATACGGACGGGCTTACAATGAGCTTGAGTTTGTTTTTTTACAAATATGGGTAGGTTAGAGCAAAATTTTAAGCCAATATTTCGGGTTGGGCCGGGCTTGTGCAAGCATAAAATATGTTAATATCATGCTTAGGCCCCGTCCGAACCCGACCCGACCTGGCCCATGAGCACCTCTATTTGTAAGTGATAAAATAGTCTTTTTCAAAATAATAATGCTTATTAAAAACAATTATATTGTAAAATAAAAGTAAATTAATAATATAAAATTTATTTTTAAAATTAATTAATTATTAGTAGAGATAAAAGAAAAAGAATCTTAATTTATTTTTTTATGATATTGAATCAAGTGAAATCAAACTTAATTATTCTAATTTAATCATGTTTGTTTTTTTTGAGACAATACTTAGAACTACTTACAACTCCTCTCTAACTCATAAATAAAAGCGCACTCGAATCTGCGTTATCCTATATTGACCACAAAGTTCATGCCAGTCGAGTTATGACTCAATCGACAATTTAATTACCCGTTTTATAATATAATAGATGTATAAATTGTTATAAATATTTTAAATATTTTTAAATTTAATTTCTTGAATTAATATTTTTCTCCAAAGATTTTTTTTAAAAAAATTAGGAATAGCCTAGATTTTTTTGTATTCGCGCATGAATGCAAATTGGATATCAAAGTCAATATAGCGTGTTAAATTTGATAATGTAATAGAGAGACTGAATCTGCGTTTTTATTGGGTTGGGGTGAATGAATCTGCGGTTTGAGTGGACCTAGACACAACCCACACCTTCAACTATATTATTCACCAACAATTAAATAATTTTGTTATTAATTATTAATTTAGTTTATATTTTTTTAGTTATTATATTTTTTGAATTTTAAATTTTGAATTTTGAATTTCAACTTAATTATTAAATTTATTAAATTTCATAATTTTCAAAATATTGTACTACAAAAATGTTATTAAATACTAAAAATCTTAGCACATAATTTAACTACCATAATTTTGAATTGAATTATTTTAGTTTGTAATTTTTTCATTTAATCTAATTTTTTTATTTTACTTTTAAATTGTATCTTTTGAATTAATAATGCTTAAATATTTTAGAAAACCTTTCACTTAAATAAAACGAATTATAAATATATTATCTTAAAAAATAGACTTAAAGGTTAAAAAAAAAAGTCTTTAGAAAAAAATAAAATAAAAATTAATTGAGTCCTTTAAGAAAAGTGCAACTTAGAATCCTTAATAATAAAAAATAATCAACTAGATCTTTTTGTTAGCGAAAACTGTTAAAGGCGCTAACATGACTGATGATAACTACCAAGAGATGTCATGTGACATGCTATGTGGAAGGATGTTGACGTGACACGCCACGATAATAAAAATTTTAAATTTTAAATTTTAATAAATAATTATTTTAAAAAATATAAAAATAATTAATAAAAATTATATCTAGAATAAACGAGGACACAAGGTTGTCTAGGTTCTTTGAATCTGGACAACCATGTGTCCAAATTTTTTTTAAATAATTTCAAAACTAAATTTTTAAGAAATTATAAAAATTGAAAATTGAAAATACATGTATATATTTAATTTTTATTAATAATTTATATGTATATTTGAATATGTATTCAAATTGCTTTTAAAAAGAAATGTTTTAAAAATAGTAAATTAAAAATGATTAACCTATTAAAATTATTTAAACATAATTGTTGCTGCTAATTAACGTTGCTGCAAAGAATTGGATCCTATGAGTGTGTACATACATACATACATACATACACACACATCACCATGTTATTCATGCATCGGATGTAGACTCGGTAATTTATGTACCAGTGTATTTTTAATAATTATGTTTAAATAAATTTTAATAGGTTAATCATTCTTTTTTTAGAATAATAGGTTAATAATATTTAATTTACTATTTTTAAAACATTATTTTTTAAAAGTTATTTAAATACATATTCGAATATATATATATAAATTATTAAAAAATTAAATATATAGTATTTATTTGTTTTAATTTTTAAAATTTTTAGAATTGTTAAATAAATATTAATATTTTTATTTTATTTATTTTAAAAGATTAGTTTTGAACTCATTTAAAACGAATCTGAACAAATGATTGTTCATACTTAAAGAACCTAGACATTCATGTGTCCAGGTTCATGCCAGATGTAAGTTTTATTAAGGGTAAACTGTACCAATTTTCTTTAAACTTTGTTTAAAATTACATTTCGATCACCCAACTTTCAAAAGTTACATAATAGTCATTAACATTATTAAGTTGTTATATTTTTGTCATTCGATTGATAATTTCCGTTAAAAAAGTAACATTGCACCATAAGCCAAAAGGGTTAATAGCTAATTTAGTCCTTGAGCTATAGTTAAAAATCATTTTGGTATTTTTAAAATTTTCTTAACAATAATAATTGTAAAAAAATTAAAAGAAATGTAACATTAAATAAAACATTCGTATAAAAAACCAATTGCAACAAGAAAAAATCAAGAATTGCAACTAATTTTTCCACATCTAACTTTGAACTTTCACAAAAAAAAAAAAAAAAACATCAAATACCCATTCACTTTGATCCTACTCTTTTTTTCATTTGCTTTGTTGTTTTATGCTCTCTTCATTATCATCTTTCTTTTATTTTTCTTTTTTTTACGCAGATCGACGTTGGTTTTGCTCTTCCCAAATCGTTAAAAATAATATAAATGTTTTATTTATAGTTGAAGGTAAAATCTTGACTTGAAATTTGAGGGAAGAAATGATGGGTTTGGAGAAGAAAAAGAGCACTTCGTATTATAAATTTAAAAAATTTAAAATTTCAAAACTAGAAGTTATTCAAAAATCCAATCAATCTAGTAACTGGAATTAGAAAAGAAATGATGAGTTTAGAGAAAACAGAGTAGAATACTCTGTATTATAACCTAAAAGAAAAGAAAATCTCAAATTTTAAAAAATTGAAACTTATCAAAAAACTTAACAATATAATAGAACATTTTGCTCTTTTTTTCTTGCCCTTTTCTTTCTTAATTCTTTCTCCTTTTTTTTTTTCATAATTATCAGGAAAATCTTGTAGATAGGCAAGTGATGGTAGAAGTTTTTACGATTTTTAAGAATGAAAGTGGTGTCATAAGCCTAGGTTTTGTTTCTTGAAAACTCGAGCAACAACAATCTTTGAAATCCAAATCTTGCATTGAGATGTATTTTGCCAGGGCTTTGAGATAAAAAAATAAAACAAAATAAATTTTGCAAAGCAATTTCTAGGTAAAACAACATGAAGTTGTTGATGTGCTTGGAAGTGTTTATCAACTGTGGAAAATAAATGGAGTTTAGTTTGAAAATTTCAAGATTCTTTTACATAATAAAAATTTCTAATTAATGTTAGGTTATTTTTTAATTTTAATTTTAAGATTTTTTTTACATTTATATATATTTAAAATTTTTAATATATTTTTAAAAAATTACAAATTTTAATTATTTTATAGATTTTGTAATAATTTTGAGCCTAAGATTTTATTTTATTTTACAATTATTATTAAGAAAATTTTAAAAATATCAAAATGATTTTTAACTATAGCTCAAGGACCAAATTAGCTATTAACTCTTTGAATTAAGAGGCAACATTATTTTTCTAATGGAAGTTAATAGTTGGGTGACAAAAATGTAACAAATTGATAGCGCTAGTGACTATTATGTAACTTTTAAAAGTTGGGTGACTAACATATAATTTTAAATAAAATTTAGGGACTATTGGTGAAATTTACCCTTTTATTAATTATTTTTAAACATTTCTTAATAATTTAATATTTATTTAGTACGAGGCAGCTTGCGCCGTCACAGATATTGCTTGTAGGACATCCGAAAACACGAAGATGGTAATTGAGAACGGGGCTGTTCCAATATTCGTCAAGTTACTTGGTTCCCCAAGTCATAATGTTCGTGAGCTAGGATGTCACATAAATTAAGTTTTACTTAGCAAAAGCTGATATGGAATATTTTATAATCTTATGTATTCCTTTCTTTCTTTTTTGAAGTTCAGGCTGTCTGTGCATTGGGAAATGTTGCTGGTGATTCTCCTAAATGTCGTGATCTTGTCCTTGGCCATGGTGGTTTGCTTCCTTTGCTGGCCCAGTTGAATGAGCATGCTAAACTTTCTATGCTCAGGATTGCTACATGGACACTCAAAAGGTTTTTACTGGGGGACAAGCCCCAACCCCCTTTTGATTAGGTTTGGTCCCACTTTCCCTTCATCTTTTTTTGGGGAACTGTTGTTTGTTTGACATGAATTAGCAAGGTTTTTTCATGTTCAACACTATTGCTTTACAATGCAAAATCATTTTCATTTATCTTTGAAATCTGATTAAGATGGTGGGTTGTTTATCGAATCATGTATTAAACTATGCATTGTAAGGCACTTCCAATGTTCCTGACCAAAATAAAGTCTCTGGCTTTCATAGACCCCATCAACTTCGTTGATAATTCTTGCTTTTCGAATATTGAAAATATTGTTAAGAGGAGATGATATGCAAACCCAGGTATTAGATACTTAGTTTTTCCCTTTTTTAAATGACCTCACTAAAGTATGGAGCTTTCTTTGGCCATTTATCTTCTTTGCTTCTATGAATAACTAGTTTTCTCACCAAAACCACATTTACGGGCCCCTCTTAATTTGTAAAATGGAGTGAAGATTGTTAAAGATTATCTTTTTTTCTACACAATGTATCATAGATCATCAAGCATTGCCATGGCTTTTAAACCTTCAACAATTTTTTTTTTTTTTGAAAATAGCATCAAGAAGAAAACTTATTGGACAATCTCAAATATCATAGCAGAAAATAAGGAGCAGATATAGGTAGCAGTTGGACTTGCATCTTTTTTTGTTGTTTGTTTTTGGCCTCGATATTTCACCTGGTAATTTTATCAATTTCTAATCTAATGTTAATGTTTACATTGACTTGTACAATGAAATGATGTGTAATGGTATGAATTTTAAGCTAATATTATTGCTCCTTTGATTCATTTGCTTTAAAATGCTGAATATGATATTAAGAAAGAAGCTGCATGGGACATGAAAAATGCTACATCTGGTGGGACTCATGATCAGATCAAGTATGAAAACAATTTCCTATATTAGTTTGTAAAGGAATCACATCTTGACAGATTATGAATGATAAACTACCTCATCTGGGCATGTCACATATTTCAAGTTCCTCATAAGTCAAGGTTGCATCAAGCCGTTGTGTGCTCTTCTTAGCTGCTCCGATCCAAGGATAGTTACAGTTTGCTTCGAAGGGCTTGAAAACATTCTTGAGGCAGGAGAAACAAATGAAAATATGGACACTACTGCAGAAGTGAATCTCTATGCACAAATGGTTGAAATGCAGATTGAGAATTTACCGTCTCATGACAACACTAAGATGCATACAAAGGCTGTGACAGTTCTCGAGACATATTGGTGACACCACTCAAACAAGGTGCAGGGGGTGTGAGATCTCTGTTTCTTCAGGGGCAGCTAGAGGTATAAGATTGATGCTGTTTTTTTTCCATGCTTGTCTTCTAATGGAACCATGCATGGTAGAGAGTTTTCCAGGTATGCGCATCTGACTATTATTTGTATCTGACATGTATCTAACATGATATGACCTTGTTGTTAGGCAGAGGAGGTGCTATCCTAACTTTGATCCTCCGGAGCAAAATCAGTCACCTATGCATCAACAAGTTAATTGGATGAAGTGTAAGGAAGATATGAAGATATTATTAATCAAGACGACACTGATCTTGAGGATAACAATGGTTGATAACTAGTAAGAGCCTTGTGCTACTTAAACTTGAAAGATTGATACATGTGATTATGATTTGCTGCGTGGAATTCTTTACATTTTTTTTATGGAACCAGCTGGATATTTCTAAGAAAAATACGAGAAATAATCGATTCAATCAACAATAAATAAAAACATAGAAAATCGGAAAACTACCTAGAAAACATAACTTCTTCCACCTAAACAAATAAGAAAATATTCAGCTTAATAATAAATGAGCTCACTCACTTCCCTTGGAATAATATGTTAGCTCCATAAATTAACGGAAATAGACAAGAGGAGTGAATCGACCTTTTTAAAATTTGAAGTGATTCGAACTCAATTGTCTACTCTACTACCTTAGCATTTCATCACTAAGGATTTTTCCAAATTCATTAATTTAATTCAACCTTTGAGGACAATGTTTAACCTTACAACCCTTTAATATTTCTACTTAAACCTTTTAAACCCTCTCAAAAGAGTAAACAAATGAGCAAACAAAGAAATAATCATTACAATATTAGGATGTTTGCTAATTAAGCACTCACACAATAAAAACACTTGAACTGATAAAATAAAACAAATGCTCACAAGTGTATAGAAGAAAAAGATGAAAAATTTAAACACAAAAGGTTGGTAAAAAGAGTTCTTGATTTTTCTTGATAGCTCTTGATTTGAAAGTTTATATTTATACCCCTAATTGGTTTCCAATTGTTATGGTGGTTGAAGAAATGAATTGCAAAAAAACCAGTGCATTAATGTCATCTGCAACAACATGTATCGATACCTTTTGGCATTTAATGTTTCAATTCAGTGACTGTTAAAGCCTATGGTATCAATACAATATAGAATGTATCGATACTCATAAATACCTTGGAGAGGGTATCGATATTCGGGCAATTTTTTGTTTAAGTTTTCAAAATATCGAACCATAAAACTGTATCAATACCAAGTAAGGTATCCATAATTTTTGAAAAGTATCAATACTTTCATGAAGGTACTGATACTTTGTATTTTTGCTCAAATTTTCTTGAACATCAAAGCTCAATCTGGTATTGATACCATGGAAAAGGTATCGATACTTAACTAAGGGTATTGATACTTTTGATTTTTGCTTAATATTCCTGAACTTCGAAGCTGAAATTGGTATCGATACCAGGTAGATGTATTGATACTTTTTCGTTATTTTTTACTTACTTTTTTGAAACATACTATGAACGTTAATCGAAAAGCAAAGAAAGCATATTACCTAAATTCATAAACGCGTCGGAGAACCCATTCCGTCGCCGTAGGCGGGTTCGAACCCTGAATCGGAGACCGGACTCCTCCTTTGCGCAGCGTTGGTCACCGTGCGATGGTGGCGCGACAGGCGGCGCATGAACAGCCAAAGAACCCCTTCAATCAGTGGGGAGGGGAAATGAGAGAAACGGGGAAGAAGAAAGGTTTTTGAGAGAAAATCTAAAGTTTTTTTTTAGTCAAAAGATTAACTGTTTTTTTGTCAAAAAAGAGGGGTTTTATAAATTAAGTGGAACGACGCCGTTTCGTTCAAAGAGGAAACCCGCGCGTCGACCCGGATCCGCCCTTGGGTCCGCGCGTTTTTGCTCTTGTGGGCGATTTGTGCGAATGGTCCCTCTCCTTCGTGGGTCCATTCGATTAAGCCTTGATTCCTGTCTTCTAGTTCTTTTAAATTCGGCCTTTCATTTTATTTCGCATGCAATTTAGTCCCTTTATTCAGAAGTTGAAGTGGCGCGCTTAACAGGGCGTAGGATATTTCCTCGCTTACCCCCTCGCATGTTTCACTGCGTCTCAAATCCATCCTCCGTTTTTTATCCGGATTTTCCCTTTAAATTTTATTTAGATTTCAATTTGATCCTTTTCATACCTACGCTTATTTTATTCGAATTTAGACTCTAAAATTTCATTTTACTATTCACGTTATTTATTTTAAACTATTTATTTATTTTAAATTGTGTATATTAAACTGTTGTAAATTGTTTTAGATATTATTTTAAATTATTTCATATACTACATGCTTTAAATTGTTTCATATATTTGTGTTATGTATCATTCACTTTCAAATGTTTTATTATTCACTTTTTCCTTCATAAGTTATCAATCTCGAATTCTCATATGTATTAACTATCTTTTTATATACCGTTTTTTGATGTTTTGTATACTACTTATTTCAAAATTTCTTTTACATAATACTTATTTTAAACTCATTTATATATTATTCTACACATTATTTTTTTACTCGAATATTATTTATTTCAAACCTTCGCCGGTATTACTTATTTTCAATTTATTCACACATAGAACCTATTTTTAAATTGTTTTGGTATATTGCCGACGTTGAATTTCTTTTTACATTATTTATTTCAAGCTCATTTATCATCATTTTAAAGTTTGCTTTACATTCTATTTATCTTAATTTGCTCTATAATCTATTGCGAATTGTTATATGATGCTTAATTTGTTTGGCTTTGATTACTGATGTTGATATCTAAATAGTATACGCTATATGATTATCATTCTTGTGAGCATTGTGATTCGTTTATTCATATTCCCATGTTATTATCATCATCGTCATTATTGTCTATATTATTGTTCTATTATCGATGTAGGTCATGCATGTTACTATTTTTAAATTAAAGATTCCAATGTTATATGCTATGTGTATTATGTTCTTGTTATGCCAAATTCGTGTTGCATTACCATTATTTGACGAGTATAATCCCTATTCATGCTTTAAACAATGTTTCTTTAAAACCTAAACTACCCAAACATGTATCATTTTTAAATATATTTATCAATTTTATCCAAAAGCAAAAGATTTCAAAATGAGGCAATATTCTACGTTTGGAAATTCGAGAGATCGTGCCCTATGTGTTGGGTTTCAGTTCTCTCGCTTGGCTAAACAATCGAATGTCCTTTTGATATTTTAATGCATGGGTCTCTGAGTTTAAAAGATGATCTTGGATTCAAGGATTAAAATTATCGTGTCCTATGTACTGGACGTGATATTTTGTTCCTTCGGAACAAGAAAATCTTGATATTCAACTTGAGAAAACTACGATATTCCAAAAAAGGATCGATTTTCTTTTCCTTTTTAAATTTTTTAAACTTTTGACATTGGGACATTAATTAATCAATTTGGTACCAATCTTGGGCGTTGCGAGGGTGCTAATCCTTCCTCGCACGTAATCGACTCTCGAACCCGTTTTCTCGAAACTCGCAGACCAAAATATTTTTGTAGGTGACCCGATCACACTTAATAAAAGATCGATGGCGACTCCCTATTTTTAAAAGTCGATTCCCGTTTTGACAAAAAATGGTTACGACACCTTTAATATTTCTACTTAAACCTTTTAAACCCTCTCAAAGTAAACAAATGAGCAAACAAAGAAATAATCATTACAATATTAGGATGTTTGCTAATTAAGCACTCACACAATAAAAACACTTGAGCTGATAAAATAAAACAAATGCTCACAAGTGTATAGAAGAAAAAGATGAAAAATTTAAACACAAAAGGTTGGTAAAAAGAGTTCTTAATTTTTCTTGATAGCTCTTGATTTGAAAGTTTATATTTATACCCCTAATTGGTTTCCAATTGTTATGGTTGTTGAAGAAATGAATTGCAAAAAACCAGTGCATTAATGTCACCTGCAACAACATGTATCGATACCTTTGGGCATTTAATGTTTCAATTCAGTGATTGTTAAAGCCTATGGTATCAATACAATATAGAATGTATCGATACTTATAAATACCTTGGAGAGGGTATCGATATTCGAGCAATTTCTTGTTTAATTTTTAAAAACATCGAACCATAAAACGGTATCAATACCAAGTAAGGTATCGATAATTTTTGAAAAGTATCAATACTTTCATGAAGGTACTGATACTTTGTATTTTTGCTCAAATTTTCTTGAACATCAAAGCTCAATTTGGTATTGATACCATGGAAAAGGTATCTGTAACATCCTGGAAAGGGCCTATGCATTTTCAGTCTAACTGTACGAAATGACAAGTCTTAAGCACTATGAATAAATTTTTGATATTTTTGGAAACTCAGAAATGTATGAAAATGAATTGGAAATGAACATTTTTGGAAACCTGGAAATGCATTGGACATGAACATTTTTGGAAACCTGGAAATGTAAGGAAATGATTCAAAAATGGAAAGTGAACATTTCTGGAAACTTGAAAATGTAAGAAACTGGCAAGTATACAGAGCCGATCGAAAATTTTAAGAAACTTAGAAATGACCTAGAAATGTCGAATTTTAAAGTTTAAAATAGGAAATTAGGGCAAGGAGGCCTTAAAAGAAAAAGTTGGTAAGATTTGACACACAACAGGCTTGGAAAAGTGGCCTGAAGGTGTCACTTAGGGCCTATGGAATGGCGCCATGTGCAAGAGGAATGGGCCTGGGTTCGAGTCACTTGGGAAGCAAATAAATAAGGTTTTATTTTGGCTTCCAGAAGGCTGAGGTGGACGGCACATGCTTCTAGAAAAGGAGGTGTTTTATTTTCATAAATATGTGATTAATAAGGTGATAATAAAGGATTTTTATTGGATTATTTTTGAAGAGATAATAGATGGATAAATGGATTTATCCCTTTTATTTTGATAGATAAGGAAGAGATAAAAGAGGATTATTATTAGTATTATTTTTATTAAGAGATAAGAGATAATAAAGGATATTTCTTTAATTATTTTAAATTAAAGAGATAAAGCTATCAAATAAAGAAGAGTGGTGGCCAAGTAAGGGACTCTAGCCTAGTAAATTTGGCTATAAAAGGAAAAGAGAGGCCATTCATTCATTCACTTTTCCTTTGCCGAATTTCTTAAGCAAATTCTCTTCTCTCTGCCGAATTCTCTCTGTCATTGTTCTTCTTTCTCTTTTCAATTCTTCACAAAGCCGAAAGCAGAATCCCCCTAGTTTTGCCGAATTTTCCTAAGTTTTATATCTTTCTCTTCTTTCTTTGAAAAAACAAAAAATCCTCTACTGTTCATCAAGAAGCCGAAATTTTAATCCACATCAAGGCCATAGCTGAATATTGTTAAAGGCTCAAGCAAGGATTGTCGATTCCTAAAGTAAGGAGATCTTTCGGGATTTACTAAGTGTCGACTACAAGGAAGGAGAAGTTCTTTTCCCGAATGTACACCATAAGCCGCGTGTTCCCTAGTTATTCGGTGAATTTCGGGATTTAAGAATCTAAGGTAAGTCATATTTAACATACGGCTAAGGGTTATTTGTTGTGAATAAATGTTAGAAATTGATCTAACATGAAGTTATAGGGATTTCGACAGAGGGATACAAGGATTTCGGGATTTGAGAATTTCAAGGAATTTGAGATCTAAGGCAGTAGATCAGATTTCGGGATTTCAAGGAATTCGTTAAGCAAATCAGGTGTGTACCCTACCCTAAGTTTTGATAGGTTCATGGCTATGTTTAAATTAAATGTATTATTAAGAATGTGTACTCCACACTATCTTTGTAATATGAATTATGGTTGCATATATTAAAATATATGTTAATAAAAATGAGCATGGCTAAAGTACCGTGTTATGGTACTAAGTACTCAGGTACGTTTCCTACTTCTACTAGAAATATGAAATATGTTATTCGTAACATGAGAATATGATAAGAATTTGAACTATGGTATATTATGCATATTAATGGGGCATTTGGTTGTATATTGAAAGGGGAAGTGAAAAGTGGTGATTTAATACCACAGTAATCTGAAAAGTGGTGACTTACGACCACAGTAATCTGAAAAGTGGTGATCTAAGACCACAGTAATCTGAAAAGTGGTTTCCTAAAACCACAGATGCGGAGCCTTAAGCCCGCAAATTGGTGTGTAGCGGAAGGAGGGTCGACTTAGTAGTCCCCACGGTGTGTTTGGCAGGTACGGGGGTGTGTAGCGGATGGACAATTAGGTTTGGGTTTGGGAATGCATCATAACTTGTATCTTATGTTTCGAATGTGTAACTATCGTATGCCTGATTCTATTATGATTTAGTGTCGTGTACACATTGAGTCTGTTTGACTCACCCCGTTGGGGAATATTTTTCAAGTGATGAGCAGTAATGGACCGGGTCGGCAGGAGCTTAAAGGTGGCCATGCACAGCAAGCAAATTATTTAAATTGGACATTTTATTTTATTTAAGTACTCTACAATTTTATTTTGGGTTTTTATTTGATGTAATAAGGCCATAAGGCCATAGTGGATTACTTTATTTTATTTTATTTATTATGTTTACGAATTTTTATAAATTAAAGTTTAAGCAAATATATTTTTAAAATAAACCTTAAATGTTTTGTCACTATAAATAAATGGATTTCAATGTTAGATAAATTGGTTTTCAGCACAAGCCCAACCCAAACAATATTTTTTTAAAAATCACACAAGTTTTTCCTAAGTAACAAAAGAACTTTGAACCGGTTTACTTGAGGAACATACCAAATCTGGTCAAGGCTCGTGGGCCGGGTTTGGGGTGTTTCAGTATCGATACTTAAACTAAGGGTATTGATACTTTTGATTTTTGCTTAATATTCCTGAACTTCGAAGCTGAAATTGGTATCGATACCAGGTAGATGTATTGATACTTTGATCCATGTGAGCATTTTAACACTTGATAAATGTTTGAAAAATTTGTAAATCAATTTTAACAAGTTCCAAAATATTTTCTAAGTGTTTGAAAGATTAGACTTAAAATTTTATCTCTAACGAATATTTTGAAACAAATTTATACTTTGAAATTTATCAAATTTTATTTTAAAAACAAGTTTTATTCAAAAACATTATATTTGTTATATCAAAACTTTTATCAAATTAAAACTTAACTTAACAATCTCTCCCTTTTTGATATAACAAAACATTCTGGTAAATTTATTTTTGAATAAAATGCCCTCCCTTTCTAAAAATCAATTTCAATTAAAGGCACGATTTTGTTTTTGAAATATGGTCACAAAATTGCAAAGATGAATTACCAACCAATTTACCTTTTCTCTCTCTTTTTTTTAATGTCAAAACAAACCAAAATAAAACATAAAAGGGAAAGAAAATGGTTACTCCAAAAATATAAAGAAATGAAGCTCAAATAATTAACATTAAATTCCAAAGTATCCCAAAATACGAAGTTAACATTTAAGTGAAACAAACAAGTAACAAACATAAAAATAGGAAAAGAAAAACAATGTAAAATGTACAATTAAACCATGAAAATGCATGATATGGAAGATGGGTTCTATCTATCTTGAGGAGGTTGCGGTGGAAGAAATTGAGATATAAGATAAGCTATGTGTTCCTCCATCATAGTCATCCTAGCATCTATGCCACTAACTACACCTCATAATGAGCCGATGTTATCTCACAATGACCCAATTGCGCTTAGGATAGCTTAAGTCTCGACCAAAAACGGAGCGTCTTGTGGTGGAGCTGGCGCGGGAGGTGGAACTGGATCACCTCCTTCAACATCGTTATCTTTATCATCACGGGGTTTGTGTAACACCCCTTACCCGTATCCTATGCCGGGACCGAGTACGAGGCATTACCAGACTTAAGAATACATTTGGTCAAATTACTTAACACATATACAAAATGACTTAGTCAAGTCCCTATACATGCCATAACTTAAATCATTTATAAATAAAGATACCCATAGATAACTTGATAGTGTGAAGCAATCTCCAACGACCTCCAACCCGAGCTTGATTAATAGGACTCTGTAACATGGGAAAGAAAAGGGGGGTAAGCTTATAAAGCTTAGTAAGTTCACATGTAAAAATAATAAGCATTAGCAATGAATTTAGCTTACTACTAAGCCGTTATAACTTGCATAAATAATGCTAAGTTCTTAATTTCCCAACTTTTTTGTAGCCTTATCAAGGCCTCAACATGACAAATCCTCACAACAAGTTCTCAAGATAATGCAATCATAATTACACATAGTTCCACCATTTTCTCATATTCATCTCAAGCTGTCTACTTGAGTCATAGTCACTAAATCATTTATATCTCGAGCTACAAAACTCCAAATTAAGATCCGTTAATTTTATCAGAAACTAGACTCATATATCTTCATACCATAAAATTTCCAGAATTTTTCGCTTAGCCAATTAGTACAGTTTATTCATTAAAATTTCCCCCGTTTTACTGTTTGACTATTCTGACCACTTTTCACTACGAATCAATTTTTTCATTGTACAGAATTCAAATGATGTTATAATTTATATCATTTGAAACTAGACTCATTAAGGATTTCAAGCATATAACTTTTATCCCATAATTATTTTTTTACAATTTTTAATGATTTTTCCAAGTCAGAACAGGGGATTACATACTCATTCTGAACCAATCTCACAAGAATTTAAATATCTTGAAAAATAAAAATCCTTTGTTTTCTCTGTTTCTTTTATATGAAAATAGGCTCAATAATATTTAAATCAATATCTCATCCAACTTATAATTCAATTTCTACTATTTTTGGTGATTTTTCAAATTCACGTCGCTGCTGCTGTCCAAAGCAGTTCTATTGTAAATTTTTGCTCTCTTTCATTTTAGTTGTGTTCATCACTTGCTTATACTAATCTTTCAAATTTCCGATTACATATTGAACATATTGTTCATACGTACATTTGCCACATTTCTCAATTGGTCACATTCATACTTGCACTTATTCATAACATGATCGTATTCAATTACACTTAGTCATCACACAATCACATGTATTTTCTCTTAGTCAATTTCCCGTTGAACTCATCGTAATGATAACAGATAAACGGTGGCCTACACATGGTACCACCCTTGTAGGCCGAAGCTATCTGGTACACATAGTAGCCTGCACTTAGTACTATACATGTGACCAAAACCATTTCGTAACTCTCTTGTACACATAGTTGAGCTCAACATTAACAATCATTCAATTTCTTCCATTTGATTCACTCCTTTTGTATTACTTATTATCAAATTAGGAAACGTCTTACGAATTTGAGTACGTCGTTGCTCAGTACCACGTTTCACAACTCAGTAAGGTTTTCCTCATTGAAATACTATACCTACATTTCACAACTTAGTATGGAAACACCATACCTACATTTTTTTAACTTAGTATGGTTAATACCATACCTACATTTCACAACTCAGTATGGATGATACCATACCTACATTTCATATCTCAGTATGGATGATACCATACCTACATTTCATATCTCAGTATGGATGATACCATACCTACATTTCAGAACTCAGTATGGATGATACCATACCTACATTTCACATCTCAGTATGGATGATACCATACCTACATTTCATATCTCAGTATGGATGATACCTTACCTACATTTCAGAACTCAGTATGGATGATACCATACCTACATTTCATAACTCAGTATGGATGATACCATACCTACATTTCATATCTCAGTATGGATGATACCATACCTACATTTCAGAACTCAGTATGGATGATACCATACCTACATTTCATATCTCAGTATGGATGATACCATACCTACATTTCACATCTCAGTATGGATGATACCATACCTACATTTCATATCTCAGTATGGATGATACCATACCTACATTTTAGAACTCAGTATGGATGATACCATACCTACATTTCACACTTTGCCATGGATTAACCATGGTCTTATCCGTCAATTCATCACATGTCGAAATTCGATCATACTCCGCCCTGCATTTCTCTTAATTTGATCTTTCAATACAATTTTGTAATTTTTTTTTATATTATTCATGATCCAATAATAACATACAAAATAACACATGGTATCAGTTAAACATTTAAACATATTAAATTTAATGCTTATTAACATACGAACTTACCTCGAATGCCAAAACGATCATTTTACCAACTTTCTCGATTTTCAATTTTTCCTCCAGTTCTACATCCAAATCTCATTTTTCGGGATCTAAAACATCACATTTCACTTATTTAATTAATATACTACTCAAAACAGTCCCTAACTCAAACTTTGGCAAAATTACAATTTTGCCCCTAAACTTTTGCATAATTATGATTTTGCCCCTAGGCTCGAAAATTAAACTTTATTCCTTTTTCTTATGTTTTATGACATGCTGAACATTTTTCCCTTCTATTGCAACTTCAAATTCTTATTATAATACATACTTATGAACAATAACAACTTTTACCGATTAACTCGTTTTACTCGTTTTCACCGAAAATCACTTAGTAAAAATCGTCCCTCTACTCATAAACATGCATAATCTACCATCAAACATCAAAATACACAAGCTTTCAACAATGTCATAATTCAAAATATCCACCAAAATCAAAAATTCAAGCATGGGTTTTGTAGATAACTTAGCAACGATCTCAAAAACGTAAAAATTATTAAAAACCGAACAAAAACGGGCTTACCAATAAGCTAAGAAGCTTGGCTGAATGCTTGAAGCTTTCATGGCTGTTCATCTTTCTCATTTTCGGTGGAAGATGATGAATAGAAAGATAAAATTTTGATTTATTATATTTTATTATAATTATTTGCCTTTTTACTAAATTAACCTTTAAAAATAATCAAATTTACACAAATGCCAAACCAAATTTCATCCACTAACTTACAATTGGATTAATTATCATATAAGGACCTTTCCTTTATTGTTCTATCGCTATTTGACACTTTTAACTTATAGAACCCAACTTTTACGCTTTATGCAATTTAATCCTTTTTACCGAATTAACCACTTAAACGATAAAACTTCTTTACGAAAATTTCACACAACTCTAATATCGTGTTTTAAATATTAAAATAATAATAAAATAAAATTTTCAATGTCGAATCGTGGTCCCGAAACCACTGTTCCAACTAATCCCAAAATCGGGTTGTTACAGTTTGGCTTGAGCAGCCTTTACCCATGTGTCAGAACGAGGGATCCTTCTTGTACTTAATATGTTGAAGCGAATCGATGCCAAGTGTTTGAATCACCGATAAAGTGGTTGAGTTGTAAATTTAAACTTTTACCAATTCAATTGACATGAGTTCAAATATCTCTATTTGTATATATTTTTTTTGTGTTTAAATAAAAAAAATTAAAATACTCTCGACTAATATAATTTTTTTTAATTACAAAAGGAAAATTTTATAATTTTCATAATAAAGTATTAGTTGGAGTGGAAAAGGTAATGTTTTATTAATGCCCATTGGAAGGGTTCAAATATTATCACATGTAACATTTTTAATGGTTTTTTTATTACTAAAAACATAAAAAAAAAACAAAAGTAACCTCATAATAATATAACTTATTGGGTAAACTACCTAGTTGGTCACTCAATTATTATGACACTTTTATTTTGATCACCTAAAAAAATCCTTGCAATTTTGTCACTCAACTTTAAGGGTGCTTTCATTTTAGTCACCCAAGTGTCAAATCCTTAACGCCATCACCTAACTTCTAGATTGCTTTCATTTGGTCATAATTTTTTTTTGAAGTCTTGATTCGAGTATAAGAAAGTTTAAAGATTAAAATGAAAAAGTGACCAAAACTAAAATAATGCATTAAAAATTTGTTAAATTGTACTTGTTTATCCTATTGCCGAAAATTCTAATTTTTTTTCTATATTGAAAAATTAAATTTCAAAACAAAAAAAAATCAATTAAATAAATTGTTGAATTTTTTTCTCCCTTAACAGTGTCAACTAATCTGTTATTATAATTAAAATTAATAAAATTAATTAATTTAATCTCCTCCTAAATTTTTACTTTTTAATTTATTTTTTCATATTATTCTTAACAAAATCTACTTAAATAACTTATTCAACAATTCTTTATAAAACTTAAATTTTTAAAATTTATAATTACGAATCTTCTATACCAAAATAAAAGTAAAGAAAAGTAGAAATTAATTTATATGCAAATAAATAAAAAAAACTAAAGGTAAGATGTAAGCTTAATATTGAAATTTAAAGTTTTGGGGTTTGAATTCCTAACGTGAGATGATGGGTTTGCATCAAGTAATCCTTACGTACGTGATTCTTTTATACCTAATCATAACTTTTCAACTTCAATTTTTAATTTTATTTTAATTTTTCTCTTTCAATAAAATCCTCCATGTTATCATTTTTACCTACATAAAAAATGTGTTAAATTGTGATATGAGACACGACACCTTTTTCATTCTAGCCATCTTCTTAACCCCTTTACAATATGTTAAAATGTGCTACGCGATTACAATAAACTGTCAATTCTTTGTATAGGCATTTCTGTCTTCACATAGAACTTCTTGAACGAAATTTAGTAGGTCCATTAAGAATAATAGGCTTGGCGTACCATTATTCGCATACTTAATCATTTGATCTGTGGTCATATTCTGTGACCTTTAAATATACCGAATCTTCTCCATCTTTCTTCTAAAATATCACAAATAATAATAAACAAAATATAATAATAGTAATAATCATCATTATCCACTAAACATTGGTAAAATTGTTCTCCATGTCCTCACATATTTCATAATTAATTCAATTTAATCCTTTTTACTTTTAATTTCTCACTTTGACCCCAACACTTTGTAAAATCTTATAATTTAATCTATACCCAAGATGATTATCTGTCAATACATCCGTCTTTTGAATTTTCTCTAGTCTCCTACCACCTTCTCCACTAACACTTATCAATCACATTTTATTTATTTTGAAAAATTAGACTTGTAATTTCTCAAAATTATATTGTTACAACTAAGGAGTTTTCAAACATGTTACATCTATAATAACATTTCGTTATAAAAACCAAATTTATTTTGGTGAATATAGGAGGGATATTCCCTAAACTATGAACCAACAACGATTCTAGTGAAATCAACTCCTAAGATACGAGTAAGTAGCACATTCATGAGTGTAAAGGCGGAACTAGAAAATTTTTTGAAGGGAGCGGAAAAAAAATTATTAATTTTTTGAGGGGGCCGGAATGAGCAAATCTAGATAACTTTTAATGGTTTTCATTACATTTATGGTTGATCGTATATTATTTTATATAATGTGTTAATGAATGAAAAATTTTAAAAATGCATTTGAACTTTAAAATTAATAATACAACACGTGTTTACGTAGAAAACTAATATAAAAGTATTGCTAAAGAAACACTGTTTAAAATTTTGTTGAGGACTACGAAATATATTTTTATGTTTTATACAATTACCTTTGAATAGTAGCTATGAAAAAAAATGTCGATAATAGTAAAAAAAAAAAAAAAAACACACGGAAAACCCTTTTAAGAACAAATCACAGGTAAAGGAGAAAAACAATTCATTATGTCAAATTCGAATGATACAAGAGGAGTATAGACTACGTCTATTTATAGACTTAGAAAACCTTATTCTAATCAACCTCAAGTAATATAGTAAGATTGAAACGCCTTATTCAAACTAATATCAAACAAAGGAAGTAAACCTCGTAAATTTCCTAATTTTCCATTTATATTTTATTTTAATAAGAATTTGGATCACAATTCTAACAGTATGATAAAGAATATAAAAAAAAAAAATATAGCAATCAATGTGTTTCACGATATACACATAATGCCCGTAAACTAGCAACCTGCACTCGATGAACCATATTCTTGCCAGATTTATTCAATTTGGAAATATACTCCAACAAACTCCCATCAAAACATCTCCTGGCAGCTTCTTTTGATAGATAAACCATTTTCATCCATTGCTAGCAAATACAAAAGCATCAATTCTACCTTTGACATTAGCCTCAAAAGAGTTCAAATATATATATCAGGAAACAAAGCATTTATTGGATCAAAAAACTGGAATTCAAAAAAGGGGATGATTGAAAATATCAGCCAGTGAAGTCATATGAATTTCAATTAGCAAGCCTCAAATCATGTGCCACACTTATTTGTCGGGCACAATTCAAGCATATTTACTGAATATACTCTCAAAATTCATTGGCAAAACTTGAAAAGTCACATTCATTGCATAGCAAGGGTTAAAAAGTATTTTATTTCTTGATGTTTTTAATATGAATAATGCTAATTACCTTCCTTCAGTGCCACATGTTGAAGAATCCTTATATATATATATATATATATATATATATATATATATATTCAACAATAGTCATAAAGTATAGTAAAACTTCATTTGTTTGGGGTTAGAGAGTATTTAAGTAATTAAAGTCTTCCGAACACAAATAACTTCAGGATTCTAACTAAATCCAAATGTTCGAAGAAGAAGTTAACTGTCATTTTTTCCAACCTTTTTGATGATCTAGTTAAAATATTATTACAATAAAATATTTAATTTTTATATAAAATATATTAATCATATTCTATTAATTGCAAATAATTTTTAATAAGTACAATTACATTTGTAAATTTATTAAAGATATTATTTAAATCTTACTTATTATTAATATATAATAGTATACAACTACTCTATAATATACAAAATTTTGATAAGCAAATAGAACTGATAGAGAGAGATGATTATTTGATAAACTTTAAATTAGAAATTTTAATATCAATAACACTTTTTGCATGTTAAAATTGAGAGCTCATTTAATAAAAATCAATTATAGATTCATTCTTTGCATATTGAAGGAAAAAAAAAAACAGGAAAATATGATTCTCTACACTCATATTCTTATTATAATTAACTAAAACAAATATAGTTGAATACTAAAAAAATAGAATACAAAATTAGAGATCAAGTTGGGTTATGGGTAAATCAATTGGGTATGATATATTTTATTTAAATTATCAGTAATTTTATGATAAATTGTAATGGTATCATGATTTTTAGGTACCAAAATGTATACCTTTTGTCAAATATAGGAATCACATCAAACCAAAAAATAACATAAGTATCGCATTAAAAAATGTCAACTTTAGTTTATAAACTTAAATAAATTGTAAACATATTTGCATGAGTAATTTAATCTTATTAAGAATTTTTCTAAATGCGAAAGCTTATACTTTTCAAACTATAAAAAGAAAATGTTACGTAAATTATTAATACTGGATTTTGTCACACTCACAACTTGGGTGAAAAGAATATTTTATGTTTAAATTTTTTTTAAATTATTTAGTAATGAATATAGGTGCAATGGTAGCAAACTTGTATTTTAATACTATTGAATATGTGTATAAATTTTAAATTATTTTATTTAAAAATTATTTAAAAGTATGAAAAAGCAAACATATCATCATAATAATATTAATTATAATTTAAAAGAAGGGTATTTTTGTAATTTTATTTCTGAATTGGTGACCTAATTAAGGGTGACACCAACTCAATAAAATTTTAAATAATAATACTAATTATAATTTAAAAGAAATATATTTTTATAATTTCATTATTGAATTAATAATTTGATTAAAGGTGGCATTTAATTTGGTAAGAATAGGCAACCAGCAAAACTATTAATGATATGTTGAACTTGAATTAATATTATTTATTCTTAAAAGAAATTTTATCTATTATTTTTATATAAATATATTGGTGTAAAGTAGAAATTTGTTAGTTTTTTTTTTTCAAAAACATTTTTTTTTATTTCAAATGCAGTACTTGTATTTTTTTTTTAATCCAATCTAGTATTTGTAATTAATAAAAGTTATATATTTGGTAACAAAGGTAACAATGTTAACTTTTAGTGTTTAATTTGAGATTTAGGGTTGATTTGATGGAAGTTAAATTGCTAATATTATTAGGTTTAAATTTTTCATGATTTTGTAATTAATAGAATAAACTTATTGTTAATTATGTATTTGTTAAATTTTAGCAATTAATTTCTATCAAATCAACTCTAAACTCAAATTAAACATCAAAATGTTAATATTGTTATCTTCAGGTATCAAAATGTATAACTTTGTTAAATATAGGTATCACATTGGACAAAAAAAACTCAAATACAATATTAAAAAGGATGTCAAACTCAAGTACTAAATTATACATTAAAACTTTAAATTATGACTTTAATAGATTTAAATTTTAATTGTATACCTCCTACCTATAAAAGGATTTAAGGTTTTATGGTACATTTATTTTTATTTTTTTAAATTATCATTTAAGTGGATTAATTAAATGTTTTTTTAACACATAATTTAACCACCATAATTTAGAAATGAATTATTTTAGTTTGTAATTTTTTCATTGTTTTTTTTTCATTTACTTTTAAATTAGATCTTTTGAATTAATAATATTTATTTAAATTCATTTACACATAACTTAAATCATTTAGAAAATATTTCATTTTTCTCTCGTATTTATGTAGTTATAAATAAAATGCATTACAAATTATTATCTTAAAAAAATATATTTCTATTGTATATCATTTGAGAAATAAATTTTTCGGTTCAACCTTAATTTTTTTTTCTTTTTTCTCTAAGTCGTTTACTTTTTCTCTTTAGTTTTGTTTAGTGATGATGCTAACCTTCGAGTTGGCTACTGTTCGCTTTTTTCTCCCTCACATCAATATTCTCTTTCGTTTTTTTCTCCCCATTCACTCCATGTGCCTTCCCTCTTCTCAGTTTACAAATCTATTTTGTGGATATCTTTTTTATTTTCACAAGTTGTGATGGATAGATGACAACGCTTGTTATTGCTGAAACTCCACCGGTCACTAATAATTTCTCTTGAAAACTAGGTGGCTCTTCGTCGACTTCTTAATTTGTTTCTATTTTAAGAGTATTTCAAAATAATAAATGATTTTACGAATCTATTTGTAACACCCCAAACCTGACCTAAATGTTACAGTCGGATTATGAGGGTTACATCCTCACGTAAAAATATTCACGTTTAACATTCGCAAAAACTTGATTTTTATCTTAGAAAAATAAAGTCATCAAATTTAGTAATAATTTGTAGGTAATTCTTTGTGCTGGAAAATTTAGTTAAGTTACTAAGTGTAATGTGTGATTAAAAACATTTTTATTAAGGGTTTTTGTTAGTAATAATTTGTAAAAAGTTAAATATTATAAATTTAACTAACGTGGTGTTAATTTGTTATTTTTAAGAGTTTACGGAATTCTTTTATGAACCATATGTATATGAGTTAACTATGAAAATGTTATGGAAAAGTAAAGAAGATGTGATTAAGCTAAATTTTGGTATTAATGATTTAATATGGCCAATTTTTTATATTTAATATTGGTGTCAAGATTCCACAAGTGATAAAATGTTGGAGTAATTTTTGGTAATTGATAGTAGAAGGATATGACTTATAAATGTATTTATTAATGTGAAGAAATAGTATTAATTGAATGAAATTGTAAACATTGATCAAGGAACAAATTGATCGGACGTGAATCGTGGAAAAACGAAAGTACCGGAGCAGTCATCGGCCTCACTAATACGACTGTTTTGTTAAGGTAAGTTCGTAGATTTGAACTTAACTTTTCTGTTTACTATTTAATTAATCAATGCCAATCTAGTACTTGATATAAAAATGTATGTATTTTATCGAATTGATGTAAGGAAAAAGAATGAGAAAATTGTGGAAGTAAATCATTACACAATATCGTCCATATATCCGACTAGTACTGGGCGCAAACATCGTTGGTTTAACCAACTAGAGCTAGGCTCACCACGGCTTTTGTCGATATATTTGACTAGCGCTAGGCGCAATTTTTGTCATCTTGCCTGACTAGTGCTGGGCACACAATCGTCGGAATACCCGACTAGCACTGGGCGCAAACACCGTTGGTTTATCCAACTAGAGTTGGGCTCACATTCAATATCGTTGGCTAACCTGACTAGCGCTGGGCGCAAAGATTGTTGGTTTATCCAATTAGAGCTAAGCTCACATTCAATATCGTCGGCTAACCCGACTAGCGCTGGGCGCAAACATTATTGGTTTATCCAACTAGAGTTGGGCTCACATTCAATATCGTCAGCTAACCTGACTAGCGCTGGGCGCAAACTCCTCTGCGATTTATCCTCTAGGCACCAGGTGCCATGTAGTTAATAGACCATTCAACAAGGTTACTTGAATTATTGAAAGAGATGGTTATAGGTATTATTAATGAAGAATTGAGATTTTTATTTGGTTGAGTTATAAGCTCATATTATTTGATTGTTCTTGTGGTTAATTATATAAATGAAATATATTAAATGTAAATTGGTTTCCATGTTTGCAGATTAGTAAATCGTAGACTTGGACTCGGCATCCTATAAGAATCCCGCACTCAACGTTGGTGATGTTTTTTTTCTTTTTGTAAATTTTGGCATGTACCTAGAGTGTAATTATGTCCTTGAAGTTGAATATTTTGGGTATGTGTTTATAAGTTTGTAAATATACATAGATATATGCTATGTTGTATGTTTTGGTGATGGTGGTTTTTGTCTATATGCTTATTTCATATGATAATGCTCAATGAAGGTAGTTATTTTGAGAAAGATGAGTATAGGCCATGTTTTTACTACATTCAATTATTTAATTGCTTAAATTCTGTTTGAGGTACCTATGAAGGGTATATTGGTTGTGGATGGATGTTTTGTAACACCCCTAACCCGTATCCATCGCCGGAGTAGGGTTACAAGGTATTACCGATCAATTCACAACATATAGCATACATTTATCAAACATAAAGCATTCATTCTCATAAATTATTCAACACAATCACATTGTCCCTTATAAGGGCCTAGAAGGCCTTAAACATGCTTTAGGAGTAGTTCGGGACTAAACCGAATACATATGAAAATTTTGGAAACTTAGAAAAATTTCAACCATATAGGGGTCACACGCCCGTGTGATCAGGCAGGTCGTATGCTAGGCCGTGCCAAACCTGTAGGGTATACTGACTTATGCAAGACGGCCAAGTCACACGCCCGTGTGCTAGGCCGTGTGCCAATTAGGGGGTATACTGACTTGTACCACATGGCCGGTCACACGCCCGTGTGTGAGATCGTGTGGAGCATATTGACTTCATTTCAATTTCAACACCAGGGGACACACGGCCGTGTAACATAACCGTGTAACACCCCCTACCCGTATTCATTATCGGAATAGGGAACGAGGCATTACCGGAGCTTACAATATTTATTTATTTTTTTTTACTCAATATAACTCCTTTATAAACAATCTAGTCTTCCCTGCAAAATTTTTTTTAAACCGAGACTAATTCATATCAACCAATCCAATCAACATACCTTCAAAATAGATCCATGCAAATTTATAAGATAACCTCATTACATACTGAAACTAGAAATTTGTTAGCCATACCAATGGCTGACCTTACATTCATTTCATATTAACATCTACTTTATTAGCTTATACATGCCATTGATTTCCAAAATAAAGTTTCTTTATATACCTAAATCTTGGGGTTGATAGTGTGATGTGTCTCCCACCGAATCCGACCTCCGAGCTCTTAATACTACAAAATAGAGAAAAGGAAACAGAGTAAGCACTTTGTGCTTAGTAAGCCCATGTAACAGAATTATACTTACCTAACATTTTCAATATAATGTAATAACCATTTATATATCCATTCAATGCATTATTACCTTAACATTTACAAACTCAACATTCAAGTCAGTCCAATAATTTTCATATATCAATATATATACTATCATTGATGAGCTCATCAATACCATAATTTCCATTTTTTTTTATATTTATCCCATTGAATTACTCGGAATTTCGATAGATTTTCAGAGGTACACTTTAGTGTACAAATTCGGGTCCGTCAATTCATATTCATGTGCGCACATTTTCATTTCAGAGAGCACACTCCCGCGAACCTCATCTTTACAGCGGGATTACCAGTCCAGGCTAAATCCCCTGTAATATAAACTCATAGAGTATTGTCGGGATTACCAGTCCAGGCTAAATCCCCTGCAACGACAATTACTCTAATGAGTTTGGATCTGAATTACCAGTCCAGGCTAAATTCAGACCCTAATTCGGATTACCCGTCCGGGCTAAATCCATTTTTCACATATTCTTCGGGAGGGCTATATCAGGATAGGATCACCCGTCCGGGCTAGATCCTTTTTACCGTCAATTCCTTTTCAGAGATCCATCGAATTTTCCTTTCATTCAACCGGGATTTCTTTCCCTTTTTATCAAATATATCAATGTTTCATCAAATTTCATACAATGGACATTCAAATCATATTCATATCAATAACATACATTTCAAGCATTTAAGAATATAATTCAAGTTACACGAACTTACCTCGATTCTAGTTTGTATACAAAATCTACTAGTCCGGAACTTTTTCCTTTCCTCGATACATTTCATGTTCACATGTAGCATTCATTATAATTCTATTACTATTTATAGTTCATTCAAAGCTGTCTACTTGAGTCATAGTCACTAAATTATTTATTTTTCGAGCTACAGAACTCCAAATGAAGAACCGTTAATTTTCCTTGAAACTAGACTCACATATCTTCACACCATAAAATTTTCATAATTTTTGGCTTAGCCAATTAGTACAGTTTATTCGTTAAAGTTTCCCCTGTTTCATTGTTTGACAGTTCTGCTATCTCTTCACAAAATCTCAGATATCTCACTGTACAGAATTAAAATAATGTTTTCATTTGTACCATAAAAAAAATAGACTCACTAAGGATTCTAAGAATATAAACCACTCCCCATAATTATTTTTATTCAATTTTTTATGATTTTTCAAAGTCAGAACAGGGGAACCCGAATTCATTCTGATCTTGTCTCACAAAACCTATTATATCTCATGATTTACAATTCTATTGCTTACAACGTTTCTTCCATAAGAAACTAGACTCAATAAGCTTTAATTTAATATTTTTTCCATCTTCTAATTCAACTTCTACAATTTATGGTGATTTTTCAAAGTTAGACTACTGCTGCTGTCAAAAACTGTTTTAGTGCAAGCTGGTTATTACCATTTTTCCCCTAAACTTTCAATGAATGATAATTTCGTCCCTGCTCAATTAACCTCTCAATTGAGCTTATTTTTCTCAATTAACACTTTATTATATCACTTTAAACTACTTTATAACCTTTGGAAATCATAATTTCAGTAATAGACTTTAATTCCAAACACTTTCATAATTAGGTCCCAAAAATCAATTTCTATTGAAATTACCTAATAAAATCATCTCTTAAACGAATTAAGGCTTAAATTTCATGCTATTTCATCATAAACTTACATAAACCAACCATGGTGGCTTTCAATTTCATCCATGAAATCAAAGACTAATGAATTTAATGATAGGACCTAGTTGTAAAAGTCTTTAAAAACACAAAATTACAAGAAATAGGCAAGGATTCACTTACTTGGTGCAAAAATTATGATATACCAGCTTAGATACCCCTCCTATGGCGTTTTTTGCTGATGAGAGTGAAGAAAAATGAAGAGATTTCTAAATATCCCTATTTAGTCCTAGTTTTATTTAGCAAATTTTGTTATTTTCCCATTTTACCCTTATTTCTCCTTATTTTCTTGCTGATTTCATACCTTTGCCGTCCAGCCCAATTAGACCTTGGGTCTATTTTCCTTTTAAGCCCTCTTTATTTTATCATTTAAACTATTTAATCATTTTTCATAATTTTGTATTTGTTACAATTTAGTCCTTTTCATTTAATTACATACTCAAACGTTAAAATTTTCTAACGAAATTTTAATACCACATTACTAACATTTTATAAATATTTATAAAAATATTTCCTACTCAATTTTATGAGATCAAGGTCTCGATACCTTGTTTTTACCCAATTCCTTCAATAATTCCTTTTTCTAACTAACCACTAAATCGGTAAAATTTTTCTATCGATATTTTAATACGATTTTCCTATCATATAAATATTCATGCAAAAATATTAAAATAAATTTCTCTTTAAATCGGATTTATGGTTACGAAACCATTGTTCCGATAACCTTGAATTTAGGCCATTACAAACCGTGTGTCACACACGGCTGAGACACACGCCCGTGCCTTTGCCCGTGTGGACAAAAATAGGCTATTTACCAAGCCATTTTTGCCACCCATTTTGCACATACCTATTCAAGCTCAAATGGTACCATTTCAAGACACTAGTATGCATCCAAATACCATCAATGCCAATCACAAATATGCTATAATTTGCCATCTAATTTCATACCTAAATTCACATAAACAATTCAATCAATTAAACCATTCTGCACATACATTATCAAGCACCAATTCACAAGCATATAACTTTTAAAATTATCAACTTCAATCACACAATATAGGTAAATTACCAAACTCAAAATATAACCATTTGCACATTTATAAACATCATCAAATTCATCATCTTATGCCAACTCAAATGGCCAAAATACATGTATATCAAACATACCAAAATGACTCAAGCCTATACATGCCATATACCATATATACAACTCAAAATTACCAAATAGATGTTCGACAGTGCGATGAAGCCTCTAACGATCCCTAGATCTGAGCTAGCTTTGATTCACTATAAAACATAGAAAAATAACACGAAATAAGCTTCATAGCTTAGTAAGCTCGTATGTGAATAACTCAATTCATCGAATCAATGCAAATCAACCAGTTACACATTAACTACAAACCTTTCTCTTGTCTCAAAACATGATCAAATACCATCTCATCGAACTTTCACTATTTAATACTCGAATAGGTTCTGTACATACCTGTATCGCCTCGTACTAACCTCTTTCTCAACCACATCGTTCGTTTACTCGTTGAACCATTCGGAATAGAAATCAAATACTCAGGAGTCTCGTATGATAAGTACCTATACCATGGCCCATAGCCAAATGAATATAACTTATCCAAAGAACTGCTATCATGACCCGAAGCCAAATCATCCGATATGCATGGCTCAAAGCCAAATTGGTAAAATACGCACTCGAAGTGCTAATATCATGGCCCGAAGCCAACTCAACGTATCACTTACTTATATGTCAATAGTATCCAAAACTATTCTTAAGGTTCAACTGGGCTTTCACACTTTTCGTTTCTATCATCGAATGCATTCGTTGAGTCGTTTTCACAATTCATACATTATGCATAATCCTGTTTTAACAATTTATGCAATATTAAAATAAGATACATCTATAATGTAATCATCACATATGAACTTACCTCGTATTTTGAAATTGACGAATCGAGTCGACTACTCGATAACCTTGCTTTTCCCCCGATCTAAATCTGAATTCTTTCTTTCTTGATCTATATGAATTCAAAATTAACTTATTTATTCATCTACTCATTCAATTAATCTAAAAATACACATTTGGGCATTTTTACACATTAGCCCCTAAACTTTTGCATTTAATCAATTTAGCCTCTATTTCACAAATACACAAAATTCACACAATTCAACAAAACCCATGCTTGGACGAATTATATATAGGTCCCTAGCAGCCCAAAACTTTCATTTATTTCACATTTCACAATTTAATCCCTTTTTGACATTTTTGTCAAAAATCACTTTACAAAACTAGTTTAACTATCAACAAACTTTCATAATCTATAATTGATCAAAGAACACATAGATTCAACAATGGAAACTCTCAAAATCTTTAACAGTTTTGAAATTAAAAGTACGGGCTAGCTAGATTGAGCTACAACGATTACAAAAATATAGAAATCATAAAAAACCGAGCTAACCGTACCTTAATCAAGCTAGGACCTAAGAATGGTTTTCTTCCTCTCAATATTCGGCCAAGAAGATGACAATGAAGCTTAAAATTGATTTTGTTTTATTTATTAAATCATTTATTAACTATTTTTTCTATTTTAACCATAAAATTAATACAAAATTTCATTTATGCCAAACCATTAACATCAACTAACCAACTAATGGTATATTTACCACTTAAGGACCTTAACTTTAAGGTTCTTGTAACGGCCTAATTTTCAGTGGTGTCGGAAATGGTGATATGAGTTCACTAAATCCGACAGGTAAGATTGAGTAAGATAGTAATTTACTATTTATGAGTCAAGTGAGAATTTAGAAGAATTTGTGGATTGGTGAATTTAGTGAATTAAAAGAATTTATTAGGTCAAATGGGTCAAAAACGAGGTATCGAGCCTCGAATTTGAAAACGATCCATAAATATTTTTAGAAATATTTATGGAGTGTTATTAAGTTAGTATTAAAGTTTGGTTGAGAAATTTAAATGTTTGGATAGTCAATTAAATAAAAAGGACTAAATTGTAACAAATGCAAATTGCTAGAAGAACTAAATAGCTCAAGTGTTAAAATAAAAAGGATTTAAAGAGCAATTAAACCTAAAGGTGAAAAGGCTGGACGGCAAGGGGAAGAAAATCATCACAAAGATAAGGGAAATAAGGGCAAAATTGGAAATTTAATAATTTTAACATGTATAATAAAGATAAAATTGAAAACCAAGAGATATCTTCACATTATCTCAGCCAAAACACCATAGGAGTTCTGGAGAAAGCTGGTTATTCATATCTTTACATCATATCAAGAAACCAAAGAAGAAAGAGGAAAAGAAAAAGTTGCAGAGTAGTCCCTAAATTTCAAAATCTTCTACAATCAGCCGGGTAAGTTCATATGGTTGAATTTATATGTTTACTTGTGAAGGATTGTATGATATAATGTGCTGTTAAATATGAATTTGCTGTGGAATTATGAAAATTATGATAAAATGAAAGAATAAAGGCGGTAATTCAAATTAGGAAAAACGCAGAATTGAGTACGTTGTATCGTGACATGTGATGAATTGACGGATAAGACCATGGTTAATCCATGGCAAAGAATGAAATGTAGGTATGGTAATTCCCATACCGAGTTGTGAAATGTAGGTATGGTATCATCCATACCGAGTTGTGAAATGTAGGTATGGTATTAACCATACTGAGTTAAGAAATGTAGGTATGGTATCATCCATACTGAGTTGTGAAACGTGGCATTAAACAACGACGTACTCAAATTCGTAAGACGTTTCCTAATTTGATAAAAAGTAATATAAAATGAGTGAATCAAATGGAAGAGATTGAGTAGTTATTAATGTTGAGCTCAACTATGTGAAGTATTTTAACAATGGTTGTGAATGGCAGGGAATTTTAGTAAATGTTTTGTTATTGTTTTGGAAATATTATGTGTGGTAAGTTACTTTTAAACCAATGAACTTACTAAGCTTCATTAAGCTTACTTGTGTGTGTTTGATATTTTATGTAGATTGATTTAAAGAGAAGTTGGTAGATCGGATCATCACAGCAAAGCTCACTATCCAGATCAATTCTGGTAGCTTTTGTTTTATGCTTAAAGATTTATATGGCATGTATAGAGTTTAAATGAGATGGAGTAAAGATGTTAAAACAGTTTTTTTGAATGACAGCAGTGACGTGATTTTGAAAAATCACCAAAAATAGAAGAAATGGAATTAGAAAGTGAATAAGATATATAATTGAAGCTTATTGAGTCTATTTTTGCATAAAAGAAATATAACAAATAAATTATTCTTATGTTTTGAGATATTTGAATTTTTGTGAGATTAGTTCAGAATGATTATGTGATCCCCTGTTCTGTCTTTGAAAAATCATTAGAAATTGAAAAAAAAAATAATTGTGGGGTATAGTTTATATGTATGGAATCCTAAATGAGTCTATTTTCAAAGGAAATAAATAAGAAGGTCATATGAATTCTGTGCGAAGAGTAATTTGATTCATAGCGAGGAGAGGTCAGAACAGTCGAACAGTAAAATAGGGGAAACTTTGACGAATAAACTGTACTAATTGGCCACATGAAAAATTCTGGAAAAATTATAGTAAAAAGATATACGAGTCTAGTTTCAGGGAAAAATAACGGATCTTAATTTGGAGTTCCGTAGCTCCAGATAAAAATAATTTAGTTACTATGACGCAGATGGACAGTTTTAAATTTTATGCTGAATTAGTAGTAAAGTTTAGTAATGCCTCGTGCTCGACTCTGGCAACGGTCTCGGGTAAGGGGTGTTACATTTATTGGTATCAGAGCTTTGGTTTAGATGATTCTCGGAATGAATGTGATGTATAAAATGTTTAGAAATACATGCCATATAAATCTGTGATAGTGGGATGTGAATGATCCGATCTAACTATTAATTTTTGTTATAGATTGTAAAGATGTCTGATAGACCCGAGGGTGCTGATCATGAAGAGGAAGTTAATATTAGAGTACAGACTTTTGAGCAGGGAACAAGTAATAATGTTCCGATTTCTTTGATGAGAGAGGAAGAACTTAAAAATTTGATTTACGGGGTAATGAATCAGTGGTTTAGTGAAACAATACAAGGAAGAAGTCAGGCACAACAACCTCCTCCTCCCCCTACTGTACCACCAGTTATAGCCCCAGTTGCTCCTCCTTCAATAGATGAATCTATCAAAAGAACACCGATTGAGAAACTCAGAAAGTTCGGAGCTGAAGAATTTTGGGGAAGATCGGATGATGATCCAGTTAAAGCAGAGTGTTGGCTAAAGAGTTTGGAGAGAGTTTTCAAACAGATGATTTGTTCTCCGGAGGACTACTGAGGTATGCAGTTTCATTATTGAAAGAAGAAGCGTATAATTGGTGGGAAACCATTGAGGCAGTGGTACCTGCAGATAAACTTACTTGGGAATTCTTCCAAAATGAGTTTAAAAAGAAGTATGTGGGAAGGAGATATTTGGATAAGAAGAAGAGGGAATTTCTTGATCTTCGACAAGGGAATAAAACAGTGGCTGAATATGAAAGAGAATTTGTGTATCTCAGTAAATATGCTCGGGATGTTGTATCGACAGAGGAAGAAATGTGCATTAGATTTGAAGAAGGGCTTAATGATGAAATCAGAATGATGATTGGAGGCACAGAGATTCGAGAATTTGTGGTTCTGTCTGATCGAGCTCAAAAGATGGAAGAAGTGTATAACAGAAAGATACAAAGAGACAGAAAAGGTAAAGAAGTATACAAAAGAAGTTTCTCTAGACCAACTTCGACTTTTCCAGTTAAGAAGTTCAGAGATGATTTTAGTCGATCTGTTACAATTCCGGAACGATCGAATAAAAGTAAAACAACTCAAAGGGAGGTTGGAGTGACTAATAAACCAGCAGCTAGTACTGGTAGTGTGCAAAATATTCCGAGACCTAGATGCAAAAATTGTGGTAGATTTCATATTGGTGAATGTTGGGGAAGAACCGGAGCTTGTTATAGATGTGGTGGAACTGATCATTTTATTCGGGACTGTCCTTAGTCATTAAAAGAAAATAAAGAACTAGGCGAGAAACAAACAAATACTCCTCAGAAAAGTAGACGTTCGGGTCAAAGTAGTGCTGCTGAGACTGCTCGTTCGGGAATGAGAGATACTGTAGCCCGATCAGAAACAAGGGCACCTGCACGTACATATGCTACTCGGGCAAGAGAGGAAGCTTCTGCTCCAGATGTGATAGCTGGTATTTTCCATCTTTTTAATGATTCTGTGTATACTTTAATTGATCCTGGATCTACGCATTCATATATTTGCACTGCATTAGTGTCAGAAAAGAAAATGACTGTTGAGTCCACTGACTTTGATATGCAAGTCACTAATCCGTTAGGGCAAAGTGTGTTAGTTAATTTAATATGTCGGAAGTGTCCCCTGAAAATACAAGGCTGTGAATTCTCTGCTGATTTAATGTTGTTACCTTTCCGAGAATTTGATGTTATTCTTGGCATTGATTGGTTGATTAAACACGATGCCATAGTGAATTGTAGAGAAAAACGGGTTGATTTAAAATGTCAAACAGGGGAAATAGTTTCAGCTGAGTTTGGAGATAAAAAGAATGATGTCAGAATTATTTCAGCCATTGTAGCTCAGAAATTGATTCGGAAGGGTAATGAAGCCTTTTTAGCTTATATTCTTGATACTCGGGGTTCTGAACTGAAGATGGAACAATTGCCAGTTGTTAATGAGTTCACTGATGTGTTTCCTGAGGAATTACCTGGTTTACCCCCAGATCGTGAGGTTGAATTCGTAATTGATGTAATTTCGGGTACAGCTCCGATATCAATAGCATCGTATAGAATGGCACCAGCTGAGTTAAAAGAGTTGAAGACGCAATTGCAAGAGTTATTGGATAAAGGGTTCATCAGACCGAGTACATCACCTTGGGGCGCACCTGTTTTATTTGTGAAAAAGAAAGATGGCTCGTTGCGATTGTGTATTGATTACAGACAGCTGAACAAGGTAACAATTAAAAATAAATATCCATTACCTCGTATCGATGATTTATTTGATCAATTGAAAGGTGCTGCAGTGTTCTCAAAGATAGACCTTAGATCTGGGTATTATCAACTGAAGGTTAAAGAGTGTGATGTGCCAAAGACTGCTTTTCGAACTCGGTATGGTCACTACGAATTTCTGGTAATGTCTTTTGGTTTAACAAATGCCCCTGCTGCATTTATGAATTTAATGAATCAAAATTTTCAGCCTTATTTGGATAGATTTGTGGTGGTATTTATTGATGACATATTGGTCTATTCAAAGACAGAATCCGAGCATGCACAACACTTGAGAATTGTATTACAGACTTTGAGAGAAAAGCAGTTATATGAAAAATTTAGTAAATGTGAGTTTTGGCTTCATGAAGTTGGATTTCTGGGTCACATTGTATCAGCTGAAGGAATTCGTGTGGATCCAAGTAAAGTTTCAGCAGTGGTGAATTGGAAAACACCGAAGAATGTAACTGAAGTACGAAGTTTTCTGGGACTAGCAGGGTATTATCGCCGTTTTGTAAAGAATTTTTCCATGATTGCTTCACCAATGACTCGTTTGTTACAAAAGAATGTTGAGTTTGTATGGTCTGATAAATGTCAACAGAGCTTTGACCAATTAAAGAAAATGTTAACAGAAGCTCCAGTTTTGACTCAACCAGAATCAGGTATATCATTTGTTGTGTACAGTGATGCATCTTTGAATGGGTTGGGTTGTGTGTTAATGCAGTTAGGAAAGGTGGTGGCTTATGCTTCACGGCAATTAAAACCACATGAAAAGAATTACCCTACACATGATCTTGAATTAGCTGCAATTGTTTTTGCTTTAAAATTTTGGAGACACTATTTATATGGTGAGAAGTGTTATATCTATACGGATCACAAAAGTCTGAAATACTTAATGACTCAGAAGGAACTGAACTTAAGACAGAGACGATGGTTAGAGTTGCTGAAAGATTATGATTTGGTTATTGACTACCATCCAGGAAAAGCTAATGTAGTTGCTGATGCACTTAGTCGAAAGTCATCATTGTTTGCACTTCGGTTAATGAATGCTCATTTGGCTCTTAAGGAAGAAGGTGCTGTATTAGCAGAATTGAAAATGAAACCCATGTTTCTTCAACAAATTCAGAAACTGCAGAATGAAGACCCGAAATTGGTATTTAAACGACAAATGGTTCGAGATAATTTAGATTCAGAGTTCAGCATTGATGATGAAGGTATGTTGCGTTATCATAACATAATTTGTGTTCCAAACAATTCTGATTTGAAGAATAATATTCTTTCTGAAGCACATAATAGTATGTATTCTATTCACCCGGGCAGTACGAAAATGTATAGAGATTTGAAAAAGATATATTGGTGGCTGGTATGAAAAGAGAAATTTCAGAATTTGTTGCAAAATGTTTGATTTGTCAGCAAGTTAAAGCAGAGCATCAAGTGCCAACGGGTTTACTACAACCCATTATGATTCCTGAATGGAAGTGGGAGCGTGTTACAATGGATTTTGTGTCAGGATTGCCTATGACTCCAAGAAAGAAAGATTCGATATTGGTGATTGTTGATAGATTGACAAAGTCAGCACACTTTATTCCAGTCAGAACAGATTTTTCACTTGAGAAGTTAGCAGAATTGTATGTGTCAGAGATTGTGAGACTACATGGAGTTCCAGTATCTATCATTTCAGACCGGGATCCGAGGTTTACTTCGAGATTTTGGAATAAACTACAAGAAGCTTTAGGTACCAAATTAAATTTTAGTACAGCATTTTATCCTCAAACAGATGGACAGTCAGAACGAGTGATTCAAATTCTAGAAGATATGTTAAGATGTTGTATACTCGAGTTTGGTGACAGTTGGGAAAGGTATTTACCTTTGGCTGAGTTTGCTTACAATAATAGTTATCAGTCTAGTATAAAAATGGCACCGTTTGAGGCTCTTTATGGTAGGAAATGCAAGACTCCATTGTGTTGGTCTGAATTGAGTGAATCAAAAATGGTTGGGGTTGATTTGATTCGGGAAACTGAAGAGAAAATCCAGGTTATTCGAGATAGTCTAAAAGCTGCTTCAGAGCGTCAGAAGTCATATGCAGATTTGAAACGAAGAGACATAGAATATGCAGTGGGTGATCGAGTATTTTTAAAAGTTTCACCATGGAAGAAGGTGTTACGGTTTGGTAGAAAAGGAAAATTGAGTCCGAGATTTATAGGGCCGTATGAAATTGTGGAAAGGGTTGGTCCTGTAGCTTATCGGTTGGCTTTACCTCCGGAACTTGAGAAGATCCACAATGTGTTTCATGTGTCTATGTTAAGACGGTATAGGTCAGATCCTTCACACGTAATTCCTCATACTGAAATTGAGCTTCAACCAGATATGACTTATTCAGAAGAACCAATGAAGATTTTGGCTCGTGAAGTTAAAGAATTGCGGAATAAAAAGATACCATTGGTTAAAGTATTATGGCATCGACATGGTATGGAGGAGGCAACCTGGGAAACAGAGGAGTCAACGAGATCACAGTATCCAAATCTATTTTCAGGTAACAAATTTCGAGGACGAAATTTTAAAAGGGGGGAGAGTTGTAACGGCCTAATTTTTAGTGGTGTCGGAAATGGTGATATGAGTTCACTAAATCCGACAGGTAAGATTGAGTAAGATAGTAATTTACTATTTATGAGTCAAGTGAGAATTTAGAAGAATTTGTGGATTGGTGAATTTAGTGAATTAAAAGAATTTATTAGGTCAAATGGGTCAAAAACGAGGTATCGAGACCTCGAATTTGAAAACGATCCATAAATATTTTTAGAAATATTTATGGAGTGTTATTAAGTTAGTATTAAAGTTTGGTTGAGAAATTTAAATGTTTGGATAGTCAATTAAATAAAAAGGACTAAATTGTAACAAATGTAAAATTGCTAGAAGAACTAAATAGCTCAAGTGTTAAAATAAAAGGATTTAAAGAGCAATTAAACCTAAAGGTGAAAAGGCTGGACGGCAAGGGGAAGAAAATCATCACAAAGATAAGGGAAATAAGGGCAAAATTGGAAATTTAATAATTTTAACATGTATAATAAAGATAAATTGAAAAACCTAGAGATATCTTCACATTATCTCAGCCAAAACACCATAGGAGTTCTGGAGAAAGCTAGTTATTCATATCTTTACATCATATCAAGAAACCAAAGAAGAAAGAGGAAAAGAAAAGTTGCAGAGTAGTCCCTAAATTTCAAAATCTTCTACAAATCAGCCGGGTAAGTTCATATGGTTGAATTTATATGTTTATTTGTGAAGGATTGTATGATATAATGTGCTGTTAAATATGAATTTGCTGTGGAATTATGAAAATTATGATAAAATGAAAGAATAAAGGCGGTAATTCAATTAGGAAAAACGCAGAATTGAGTACGTTGTATCGTGACATGTGATGAATTGACGGATAAGACCATGGTTAATCCATGGCAAAGAATGAAATGTAGGTATGGTAATTCCCATACCGAGTTGTGAAATGTAGGTATGGTATCATCCATACCGAGTTGTGAAATGTAGGTATGGTATTAACCATACTGAGTTAAGAAATGTAGGTATGGTATCATCCATACTGAGTTGTGAAACGTGGCATTAAACAACGACGTACTCAAATTCGTAAGACGTTTCCTAATTTGATAAAAAGTAATATAAAATGAGTGAATCAAATGGAAGAGATTGAGTAGTTATTAATGTTGAGCTCAACTATGTGAAGTATTTTAACAATGGTTGTGAATGGCAGGGAATTTTAGTAAATGTTTTGTTATTGTTTTGGAAATATTATGTGTGGTAAGTTACTTTTAAACCAATGAACTTACTAAGCTTCATTAAGCTTACTTGTGTGTGTTTGATATTTTTTATGTAGATTGATTTAAAGAGAAGTTGGTAGATCGGATCATCACAGCAAAGCTCACTATCCAGATCAATTCTGGTAGCTTTTGTTTTATGCTTAAAGATTTATATGGCATGTATAGAGTTTAAATGAGATGGAGTAAAGATGTTATAAACTAGTTAACAATATTTTGCAATGAAACAGTTTTTGAATTACAGCAGTGACGTGATTTTGAAAAATCACCAAAAATAGAAGAAATGGAACTAGAAAGTGAATAAGATATATAATTGAAGCTTATTGAGTCTATTTTCGCATAAAAGAAACATAACAAACAAATTATTCTTATGTTTTGAGATATTTGAATTTTTGTGAGACTAGTTCAGAATGATTACGTGATTCCTTGTTCTGTCTTTGAAAAATCAATAGAAATTGAAAAAAAAATAATTGTGGGATATAGTTTATATGTATGGAATCCTAAATGAGTCTATTTCCAAAGGAAATAAATAAGAAGGTCATATGAATTCTGTGCAAAGAGTAATTTGATTCATAGCGAGGAGAGGTCAGAACAGTCGAACAGTAAAATAGGGGAAACTTTGACGAATAAACTGTACTAATTGGCCACATGAAAAATTCTGGAAAAATTATAGTAAAAATATATATGAGTCTAGCTTCAAGGAAAATTAACGGATCTTAATTTGGAGTTTCTTAGCTCCAGATAAAAATAATTTAGTGACAATGACGCAGATGGACAGTTTTAAATTTTATGCTGAATTAGTAGTAAAGTTTAGTAATGCCTCGTGCTCGACTCTGGCAACGGTCTCGGGTAAGGGGTGTTACAATTCTATAGCTATTTGACACTTTTATCTAATAGAACACAAGTTTTACGCTTTACGTGATTTAGTCTTTTTTACCAAATTAGCCAACCAATCGATAAAATTAGCTCACGAGATTTTCATACATATCAAATAACATGCTGTAAATACCAAAAATAATATTAAAATAATTTTCTACATCAGATTTGTGGTTCTGAAACCACTGTTCTATTTATTCAAAAACAGGCTGTTACATGTTTTAAATGTGGTGTCAATGAGGGCACATTGGTTAGGTATTAGGATGTTTGTTTAAATAAGACTTGAACATGTTTATTGAGTTTAGTTGTTTTTCATGATCCCTTGTTAAAGTGCTTTAGGTAGTTTATTAGTTACGCTTGTATAGGTTTGGAAAAAAAGGCTTTTTTTAGGTGAGTTTTAGACCACACGGCCTGAGACACAGTCGTGTGTGACACAGTCGTGTGTGACACATGGCCTAGCGACATGGCCGTGTGTCTCCTGTAGGTTCCTTTGCATGCAAGTCAGATAGTTGCACGACCTAGCACACGGCCTAGCACAAGAGCGTGTCGCTTGGCCGTGTGACCCAAGTCAGTGAGTTACACGGACATGGACACGGGCTGGGACATGGCCGTGTGTCCCTATTTCGAATGTCCACACGGCCTGAGACACGGGTGTGTGCCTCAACCGTGTGAGTCACACGGCCGTCTGACCCTTATAGTGAAAAAAAATTGCAACTTTTTCTTTAACTTTCCAATTGATTTCTAATTGGTTTTAAAATGTTTTTAAGGTATTTTTAGGGCATCAAAGGCTCGACTTTGGAACGATACGCATGAAAATGATTCAATTAAAGTATGTTTATGAATATATATATATATATATATATATATATATATATGTAATGTTTGTTAAATGTTCCGATTGTACGGTAATACTCCGTAACCTCACTCCGGAGACGGGCTCGGGTTAAGGGTGTTACAAATAGGGTGTTGCATTTCTGATTCATTATATACAATTCAATTTACAATTTAATAATCACAAATAAATCAACATATCACAATTTCATAACTTATATAACATATTCCAACACAATTCTATGCCAATTATCAAATATCAAGTAAATTCTAAGTTTTGTACTTTATTCAATTTAGTCCTATCTCGAAAATCAATCTCAAAAATATCAAATCATTTCAAGTAATCCTCAATAATATTTAATGTAAAATGACATGAAAATGCAGCAATTAAATTGGTCCTGAATCATAGAAATACAATCGGAAATTCTAAGCTATTCGTCGACGACTTTGGATTTTCCTTTCCTCTCGACTAATCTGGACCGACGTTAGCTACAAATTAACATAAAACATATAGTACTATCAATAATCATCCAATTATCAATTTATTCAAAATTTATAATTTATTCAATTTAGTCCCTAAAATCGGGACTAACCTAACTTTCAATTTAAAGCTCCAATTTGAAATACAATTTCACTATTATTCATTAGGGACCTCCTATTTACTATTCTTACTGTAAGTTTTATAATTTATTCAATTTGGTCCCTAACGTACGAAACTATCAATTAAGCTTTACAATTTAGTCCTTTTCACATCTAAGCTTAAAATCTATCAATTTAACACCTAAAACTTCAAGAACTCAACAATGACATCTTTCAAAACTTTAATAAATTTACAAATTGGCACATGGGCTAGCTAAATAAAGTTCCCATGACCTCAAAAACATAAAAATGACAAGAAACGGACTAATTTGCACATACCAATAATGGTCGAAAGCTTCAACTGCCTTAGTTTTTTTTCTAATTAAAACATAGTTTAATAATTTAAACTTTAAATTAATTAAACTACAAGCCCTTTAATCAACCACCACTAGCATATAATTGACATGGTTTAACTGCTATTTTAAACCTTTAATTAATTGCAATTTAAGTCCTCAATTTATTTGTTAATTAAAAATATATAGTGATCAGATTTTATAATTTAGTCCCTAAACCTTAACAAATCACTAATTCGACTAAATTACTTATCCAAAATTTAATTCACTTGTATAATAACTTCGTAAATATTTTTATTTAATAATTACGAGCTCAGTTTATGAAAATAGGATCCCAAAAACATATTGTTCTTGTGACTGTAGATCTATTGAGTAAATCACCATTTCAACCTTTTCCAACTTCATCCCCTCAACAGATTTTATTTTTTATTGTGTTTGAAAAATGATAATCTTTTTACGTGTTTATAAGGTTTTTATTTTTTGGGACAAATCCCAAAACTATACATGGTTTAACATGCAATAGTATAAATGAACTTTGATTTTGTGCAATTTTGTACATTAAATTTTGAATTGATCCAATTCTTGTAAATTATTAACACAATTGATGTATTTATTTCTTTAAATGTGTATGATTAGATCAAAATTAAAGTTTCAAGTATACATTTGAACCACAATTAGAGTTTCACGTATATAATTGTACCAAATTAAAGCTCATGTATACGATTGTACATTAAATCAAAGTTCATTTATAACTTTGAGATTTATCCCTTATATTTATTGGATAAGTTTTTTTTTTTTATCCTATGTTATTATTACTTATTATAAATAAGGTTTTTATCTTTTGTTTTCTTTTTAAAGAAATAAATAACAAATAACAAAATTAAATTTAAAATTATTATGACAAAGTCCAAAGAAAATAATATGTCGTAACCATTTTTTTGACAAAAACGGGAATCGAACTTGGGTTTCAAAAATGAATAAAACGGGAGTCGCCACAAGTCTTATCTCTCGAAAGAAGCGCTGGAGTGATCAAAGCAATAAGACAGTGAAATTTGAAGCTACTTAACAAAAGCACCAGAGAAAAACAACAAAGAAGACAAGGCTCAGTGGATCCCGACAAATTTTGGCCTTCTTTGTATCTTTGCTCTGTTCCCGTTACACGACAACGTGCAAAGAGGGGCAGCTGTAGAAGCCCAAAATTGCCCAGGCCCGTTACAAATCAGAAAATAAAGACCAGGCCCAAAAGGCCCATATTTTTCTGAAAATTTTAGGGTTTAGAAACCCTAAAATTTTTCAGCCGTCGCTCCTCTCTCTCACGCCTGGCGCACCAAAGCCCCCATGTGCGCTCCATCGCAAGCGCCCCACTGTCAGCCCCCACCCTCGCGCATGCTCCGTCCACTACCGCGCCCATACCTGCGAAAGAAGACAAAAAAACGACAGCAAATGTGGCATAAACAGCAAACGAACCTTGTATTTTCAATGTTTTTTTCTAGTCGGCTATAAAAAGCCAATCCAAGAAACATGTAAGGGGGCTTCTTTTTTTTTTTTTGAGGAATCAATCGAAAAGGAAAATACCAGATCCTTTTTACCTTTTTTGGAATCAATCAATAGAAAGAAAATATTCCCGAAAAACACAAAACAATAGCAGTAGGTCGAAAATCCCGAAACCAAAGAAGCAATCTTCAAAGGTATTTTTCATTCATTTATTTCTTTCTTTTCGAAAATATATGCATATGTATGTGTAAAAGTTTAAAATAACAAAGAGAATAAGGATAAAAAAGGAAAAGAACAGTTTCTCTTACCTTTCGGGATCTCCGACGATAACGTCGGCGACGGAGGCGCGACGAGCTACCGGAAATCGTCCCTTCCCAAGCCCTAGCAGAGGAAATCACCTTTCTCTTTTGTTTTTTTTGTTTGTGAACCAAAAAATAAAATTGGAATAAAAAACCTAGGACTAAGAAACTAAGAAGAAACGACGCCGTTTCGGAAGGGCAGGATCCGCGCGTCGACCCGCTTGGTGACCCGGATCCGCGCCTTTCCGCATTAAAAGGGCTATTTATGCAATTGATCCCTCCATTCTTAGATTCCTTTGCGATTTTGTCCTATTCAGCGCACCGTTTATGCGAAGGGATTTATTACCGTTTTAACCCTCCAGGTTACATGCGCTTTGCAAATAAACCCATCTTCCCTTTCATTTTATTTCGAATTAACCCCAAATCCCATTTTAAGTGCAATTTGATCCTTTCTTAGTTATTTCGGAATCTTCTAAGTCTTTCTATTATTTTCTTATTATTACTATTATTATTACTATTATATCTTATATATTTTGTGTTATTTTATTATTATTATATTATTATTATTATTATACTAAAACTATATTGTACATATTATTGCTATTTTACTATTATTACTATATTATTGTTATTGTTAGTATTATTTTATTATTATTACTATTATTATTATTATACTTGCATTATTGTATTGTATATATCATGTATCATTATTATTATTATCAGTATTATTATATTCGTTATTTTTATCGTTCTTACTATATTATTATCTTGTATATATTGTACATTATTATGGTTACTACTATTATTATTATTACCACTACTACCTTTATATTAATATACTGTATATATTTTCCCTTGCTATTATTATTATTACTGTTATCATTATTGTATTGTTATTTGTACATACTAGCTTTATCATTATTATCGTTATTATATCTATAATAGTATCTTGTACATAATTTATGTTGCATCATCATTATTCACTGCATGACCCTATTCCCATTTTCAAATCACGTTTCTTTAAAACATCTTTTATATATCAATTTTATTCTAAAAACAAAAAAATTTTCAAAAACAAGGCAATATTCCGTGTTTGGAAATTCGAGGAACCGTGCCCTATGTGTTGGGTCTCGGTTCTCTTGCTTGACCAAATGATCGAATAACCTTTTGATATTTTAATAAATGAGTATTAGGGATTAAGAGACGACCTTGGATTGGAGGATTGAAATTATCGTGTCCTACGTATTGGATGTGATATTTGGTCCCTTCGAAACAAGGAAATCTCAATATTCTAGGAAAACTCAAACATTTCCAAAAGACCCAAATTTCTAAATTCATTTCTAATTTTGTTAAAACTTTCGACATTGGGACATCAATTAATCAATTTGGTACCGATTTTCGGGCGTTGCGAGGGTGCTAATCCTTCCTCGCACGTAACCGACTCCCGAACTTATTTTCTCAAATATTCGTAGACCATAAACCCCGTTTTAGTAAACCAAAATGTTTTGTTAAAACAAAGGTGATCCGATCACACCTAATAAAAGGTCGATGGCGACTCCCGTTTTATTCATTTTTGAAACCCAAGTTCGATTCCCGTTTTTGTCAAAAAAATGGTTACGACATAATATATGAATAAATAGTTAAGAGACAAAGGATAAACGTCAAGCAACCAAAAGACCTGACAACACAAAAATTAGGCCTAACACATACGGAATGAAACAGAGAGAACAAATAGACTAATTGATCCAATAAAGAACCCCAAAAGTTCTTATGAGGTAAGTTCACTATTCAGCATTTTCATTGAGACTTTCCCTTTTTTACCCAACCTCTTAACTTAAGCATTGGAGAGTGATGAGAGTGTCAACTTCAACACCCCTTAGCTTGTTTTTCTTTCTCTTCTGCACACCTTAGCAGCTCTTCTTCCCTTCAAATCCTTGCCTGCTCAAACATTGCATTAACATAACTTTTTGTTGAAAACAATTCTTAGAATAACTTATCCTAATTTGTAATTGCTTTCATACCAAAATTAGAACCAATTTGGTTAATTCAAGGTACCTATGTTTGAAGCATCCACTTGCACATTATCCTGTAATATAAAACTAAGTGTATAAGTTTATAGTTTAGTTATGAGTTTCCATCGTCCCTCTACTTTAATTTATTAGAATTTGATCTTCTTACTGAGAAATTAATCCAATTATCAATAAACACATGAACTTAAACCACTATTCTTTTGTAAATAACTTGTTGAGTTTTTGATTGTTGCTAATTTTTTGTATATAAATTATTGAATTGTCGATTAACGGGTCAACGATTTAATGGTAAGGTTTAACAATATTATTCAACTGTACTAATTTCTCAATTTTTTGTAAAGTACATGGACCAAATTTTAATAAATTAAGGTAAAAAAAAACTAGCTTCTCAATTTTGTAAAATAAAAGTATGAAATTTAGAATTAGATCACAAATCTATAGACTAAAACTAACAATGAACTACATGATGTCATCTATTCAAATTTTAGGTAAGGATTAAAAAGTCTAAAAAATGAGGTGACAAAAAATTGATACATATATACACGCTCATCTCTCTCTGTCTCTTCGATTATATATAACACATGTTTACTGTGTCCCGACATATGCTATCCGTATCTTGACTACGAGGATGTTTCCGATATGTCCTTGTTTCGTGGAATTGAGGGAGGAAGCAAAAGTGATAAATCATCAATCAAGTTCATGCCGACGTGCTTGAAGTCTTTTATATGAAGCGTTTCTCCGTTTAATTTCAACCCACACATTGTTAGACGTTGCGAGGCGAAGTTTAAAGCCTTTACATCACTAGCTGCAAAACTTTGAAAAAATGAATCATATACTGAAAGGTTTATTTTGTTCTGTTCGTGGGGAAAAAGGCTCTCAGTTCTTGCTTTCGTTGAGAGTCGAACTCAAGACCTCCCGCTTACTAAACGGGTGCTCTAACCAACTGAGCTACGAAAGCTGTTGGCTACGTGGGGCTTAACGAAACTTAATGTTATAAATTAATTTAATGACAATTACCATCTAATGTCAGGCTTATCGTACCAAAATCTGAGCGGAAAATTAGGTAGAATGCCAATGTCTCATCTATTACAAGTTATAACAAAAAAAATGGATTTTTATATCATCTTCTTTGTCAAATACAAGTGAATCAACTCCTCATATGGCAACCCTCAAACAATGCATCTTCTTCCTCCAATCAAAAGAATTCAGCTCTTAGCTTTAAGGAAAAGATTTCATCATAAGTTCTCTATACATATTTTAGCGTATCTTTTCCCTAGACTAGAAATCCTAGTCAAACAACTTATTTTCCCTCACTTCCCCCTCCTTTTTCTCCAAAACCTTTAAATATATATATATAAAGAGAAAAGAAAGTAGGTAACTTCAACTTTTTAAAGCGGGGTGTGTACGGAGAAATTCAATATTCCGATATTAGTATGCCGACCATGGTAATTGTTAGACTCTGGACATGTCAAGTAATCAGCTCACACCACGGGTCAAAACAAAAATGGTCATGAAAAGCCACGCTCGCATACCAAAAGATTATCTCCTTGAGGATAAGAGGACTACCATGACAAAGCACACATCACCATTCCTCCTTGTTTCGTGTTGTTTGTTTGACATGAATTAGCTAGGTTTTTTCATGTTGAACACTATTGCTTTACAATGCAAAATCATTTTCATCTATATATCTTTGAAATCTGATTTAGATAGTGGTCGAATCATGTATTAAACTATGCATTGCAAGGCACTTCCAACGCTCCTGACCAAAATAAATTCTTTGGCTTTCATAGGCACCCATCAGCTTCGTTGATAACTCCTGCTCTTCGAATAGTTGGAAATATTGTCAGTGGAGATGATATGCAAACCCAGGTTTAGAAACAGTTTTTATCCCCTTTTTTAATGACCTTACTACAATATGGATCTTTCTTTGGCCATTTATCTTCTTTGCTTCTATGAATAATTAGTTTTCTCACCAAAACCACATTTACTGCCCCCCACTTAGTTTGTAAAATGGCGTGAAGATTGTTAAAGATTATCTTTTTTCTACACAGTGTATCATTGATCATCAAGCATTGCCATGATTTTTAAACCTTTTGAAAAATAATTTTGAAAATACCATCAAGAAGAAAATTTGTTGGACAATCTCAAATATCACAGCGGGAAATAAGGAGCAGAAACAGGTAGCAGTTGGACATGCATCTTTTTTCGTTGTTTGTTTTTGGCCTTGACATTGCACTTGGTAATTTTATCAATTTCTAATCTAGTGTTTACATTGACTTGTACGATGAAACGATGTGTAATGGTATAAATTTTACAGGCCGCCATTGAAGTTAATATTATTGCACCTTTGGTTCATTTGCTTCAAAATGCTGAATTTGATATTAAGAAAGAAGCTGCGTGGGCCATAAAAAATGCTACATCTATGAAAACAATTTCCTATATTAGTTAGTAAGGAAATCATATCTTGGAAGAGTATGAATGATAAACTACCTCATCTGGGCATGTCAAATATTTCAGGCTCCCCGTAAGTCAAGGTTGCATCAACTCGTTGTGTGATCTTCTCAACTGCCCCGATCTAAGGGTAGTTATTGTTTGCTTCGAAGGGCTTGAAAACATTATTGAGGAGTGAATCTCTATACACAAATGGTCAAGATGCAGAGGGTCAAAAGAAGATTGAGAATTTACCGTCTTATGATAATACTGAGATGCATGCAAACGCTGTGAAAGTTCTCGAGACATATTGGTAATACCACTCAAACAAGGTGCAGGGGGTGCGAGCTCTCTGTTTCTTCAGGGGCAGCTAGAGGTATATAATTGATGCTGCTTTCTTTCCATGCTTGTGTTCTAATCGAACCATGCATGGTAGAGAGTTTTCCAGTTATGAGCATCTGACTATTATTTGTATCTGACAAATATCTAACATGATATGACCTTGTTGTTAGGCAGAGGAGGTGCTATCCTAACTTTGATCCTCCAGAGCAAAATCAGTCACCTATGCATCAACAAGTTAATTGGACGAAGTGTAGAGATACGAAGATATTATTAATCAAGACGACATTGATCTTGAGGATAACAATGGTTGATATTTAGTAAGAGCCTTGTGCTACTTAAATTTGAAAGATTGATACATGTGATTATGGTTTGCTGCGTGGAATTCTTCAATACTTTGGGCATTTAATTCCTTAATTCAGTGATGGTTAAAGTCTATGGTATCGATACAATATAGAATGTATTGTCACTTGCTATGAGGTATCGATACCTTGGAGAGGGTATCGATACTCAGGCAATTTCTTATTTAATTTTTTAAAACATCGAACCTTAAAACAATATCAATACTAGATAAGGTATCGATACTTTGTATTTTTGCTCAAATTTTCTTGAACACTGAAGCTCAATTTGACACCGATACCATGAAAAGGGTATTGATACTTTTGATTTTTCCTTAATATTCCTGAACTTTGAAGCTCAAATCGGTATCGATACCAAGCAGAGGTATCGATACCTTATATAGTGTATCGATACTTTAATCCCTGGGAGCATTAATTTTAACATTTGATAAATATTTGAAAATTTTGTTAATCAATATGAAAAAGTTCCAAAAAAAAAATAAAATTGTAAGTGCTTGAAATATTAAATTTAAAATTTTATCTCTTACAAATATTTGAAAACAAATTTTTACTTTAAAATTTATCAAATTTTATTTCAAAAACACGTTTTATTCAAAAAAATTATATTTGTTATATCGAAACTTTTATCAAATTAAAACTTAATTTAACAATCTCTCCCTTTTTATATAACAAAACATTTTGATAAATTTATTTTTAATAAAATACTTCCCTTATTAAAAATCAATTTCAATTAAAGGTTACATTTTGTTTTTGGAAAATGGTCACAACATTGTAGAGATGAATTACCAACCAATTTATCTTTTCTCCTCCTTTTTGTTATATCAAAATAAACCAAACAAAAGCTTAAAGAGAGAAAATAGTTAATCCAAAAGTGTAAAGCAATGAAGAACAAAGAATTAACATTAAGCTCCAAAGTATCTCAAAATACGAAGTTAATATTTCAGTGTAACAAACATAGAAATAGGAAAAGAAAAACAATGTAAAATTTCCAATTAAACCATGAAAATGCATAATATGCGAGATGAGTCCTGGCTATCTTGAAGTGGCTGCGGTGGAAGAAATTGAGACATAAGATAAACTATGTGTTCTTCCATTGCAGTCATCCTAGCATCTAAGTCACTAACTACATCTCGTAATGAACCAATGTCATCTCGCAATGACCTAATTGCGCTTAGGATAACTAAAGTCTTGGCCGAAAACAAAGTGTCATGTGGTGGTGTTGGCGTGGGAGGTGGAACCGGATCACCTCCTTCAACATCGTCATCTTTATCATCATGGGTTTCGACTTGAGCAGCCTTTATCCATGTGCCGAAACGAGGATTCTTCTTGTACCCAATATGTTAAAGTGAACCAACACCAAGAGTTTGAGTCATCGATAAAGTGGTTCAAATCTCTCTATATGCATTTTTTTTTGTTTTTAAATAAAAAGATTAAAATACCCTCGACTAATATAATTTATTTTAATTACAAATGAAATTTTTTATAATTCTCTTAACCGAGTTGGTGCTCAATTGACTCGTGACACCAACTCAGTCAAGAACTTAAATAATAATATAGATACAAATTATGTGGGTGAAAAAGTTTGTGTCATATTAATATGTACAAAAAAAATTAAATAAAGTATTAGCTAGAGTGGTGAAGGTAATGTTTTATTAATGCATGTTCGAATGGTTCAAATATTATCACATGTAAGATTTTTAATGGTTTTTTTTTAATAAAAACATTAAAAAGACAAGTAACCTCGTAATAATATAACTTATTGGGTAAACTATCTAGTTAGTCACTCAATTATTATAACGCTTTCATTTTGGTCACCTAAAAAAATCCTTACAATTTTGTTACCCAACTTTTAGAGTGCTTTTATTTTAGTCATCCAAGTGTGTTAAATCCTTAACGGCAACATTCAACTTCTAGTTTGCTTTCATTTTGGTCAAAAAAAAAGAAAATTTGAAGTCTTGATCCGGGTAAAAGAAAATTTTTTCAATATTGAAAATTTAAATTTTCAAAACAACAAAATCAATTAAATAAATTGTTGAATATTTGTTCTCCTTTAATAATGTCAACTAATTTGTTATTATAATATTGAAATTAATAAATTTAATTAATTTAATCTCCTTTTAAATTTTAAAATTTTATTTTATGTTTTCTTATTGTTCTTAACAAAATTAACTTAAATAACTCATTTAGTAATTTTATAAAACTTTTTTTTAATTTATAATTACTAATCTTCTATACCAAAAATAAATGTAAAGAAAAATAGAAATTAATTTATATGCAAATTAAAAAAAAAAACTAAAGGTAAGATGTAAGCTTAATATTGAAATTTAAAGTTTTGGGGTTTGAATTCTTAACGTGCATCAAGTAATTTTTACGTTATTTATGAATTTTTAATTTTATTTTATTTATTCACTTTTCAATAACGTTCTTTGATTATTTATGAATTTATATTTAATACATTATTAATATATAATTATAAATAAATCTTGAATTATTTGATGCCACATTTTAAAGTTTAGTTTAAAATTTTAATTTTTTATTTTTATATTTATTTTTAAAAAACTTTACGAGATATCAACATATATAATTATACATTAATAGTTTATCAAATACATTATTTATGCCTTCAAAAGTTTTGCCATATTGTTTAAAGCAATATTAATTAATTTTTTTAATTATCAGAGGAGGATAAAATCTTAACAGCAACATGACTCAAATTCAGACTACACCTGAGGCGATGAGCACGAAAGGTTAAGTATTAATTAATTTTATACATTGAGAAAAAAAACACTGTTTATCAATGACTAACCTAAATATTAATTAACAATAATAAATGGTTCACTGAGTTTTAAACTTTTTCCATCCTTTTGCTCTCTTTTAATCTCAAAAGATTAGCATCCCATTCTCATTTAGAGCACTCTATAGTTATAAATATCCTTTTACTTTCGCCCAAAGTATACTCTTAAGATTTTTATGGATCAGGTTGAATTATAGATAATTTAGTTGGGCATGATATATTTTATTTAAATTATTTGTAATTTAATGATAAATTATAATAGCGTCATGATTTTTAAGTACCAAAAAATATATTTTTTATTAAATGTTAGTATCACATTAGATCATAAAACAACACATGTACTAAATTAGAAAAAAATGTCAAGATACCAAATTATGCATTCAACCATTTATAAACCTAAATAAAAATTGTAAACATATTTGCATGAGTAATTTAATTTTATTAAGAATTTTTCTAAATGAAAATCTTAGACTTTTCAAACTATAAAAGAGAATATGTTACATAAATTATTGATACCAGATTTTGTTACACCGGTTAATTTTTTTTTTAAAATTTATTTAATAATAAATATGGGTACAATGATAATGAACTTGTATTTTAATATTAATGAACACATGATTGATTTTTTTTATTTTTTTAGCAATTTCATTATAGATTCTAATCATATTTGATCTTTTTAAAACAATATCTTAACTAAAACTACCCATAGCGCTAGAACAGAAGTTAATTAATATTATAATTTAAAGTCAAACGTGAAATCATGGATTAGCATAGGGTAATCCTAAACTAAAAGTAAAGAAAAGTAGAAATTAATTTATATGCAAAAACTAAAGCTAAGATCTAACCTTCATATTATAATTGAATTCCTAAGGTGAAACCATGGATTAATCCTTACGTGATTCTTTTGACAATTAAACCTTCTATCTTTTACATCTAATCATAACTTTCAGCTTGAATTCTTAATTTAATTTTATTTATTGCCTTCCAATAAAATTATTGGTAAGTTATTGCCTTTGTATGGTTTATGTATAGATACTGAACGTCTTCCCATCACACAAGAAATTATACTCTTCCCCCACATAACAGAATTACCTTCATTATTTCCCATTCTCTGTCTTTCTCCTTGTTTAATCTTAAAGTTCTACATTTTCTTTCTTCTTTCACATGGGTATCATACCTCCCTGCAATCATACCTCTATCTATTGAGAATGCTACAGAGGATCGTTGTGAAGAATGTGGAGTGAAAATCTATGGTGCTGCCTTCACTTGTTATTCGTGCAAGGTTTGGAAGCACATTTCATGTGCGGATAAACTGAATCGTGATCTGCCTCTTGAGATTACTCACCCCCTCCACTTGCAACACCGACTTCAACTACAATGGGATTATTCTGAGGATTTCATTTGTGATAAATGTTTGTATATATCTACTGGTTATAGATACGAATGTTCTTCATGTGATTTCAATCTTGATCTCAAATGTGCTTCTTCGGTCAGTGGTCAGCTGCCTAAAGATCAAGAGCCATTGAGATCTAAAGATGGAAAGAAAAAGACAATCTTCCACCACAGCCACGGTCACGTGCTGAGCTTCTTCAAATATAGGAAGGTATGCAAAGTAGACGATGATCTGCCATCAGAAGTGTGCTATGGTTGTACAGAATGTACGTTCTATCTCCATCAGGTGTGCAGTGATAAGATACCCAGGACACTTTCTCATTCTCTTCATCCTAATCACCCTCTTCGCTTAACCTTTGCCATTAATATTGATAAATGCAATGCTTGTTCAGAGAACCGTGATTATAGTAGCCCTGTGTATGTGTGCGAGATGTGCAGCTTCAGCCTTGATTTTCACTGCGCGAAACTCTCGCCTTCCCTAAAACTTGACTGCCACTATCACCTTCTCGCTTTTTTCAAATATTTTAATGAGGAAGGTGAGGAAGGGCAAAATTCATATTGCAAAGCATGTGGCAAGCATTGTCGTCGTGATAGCGTTTATCGCTTAGTCTCCATTTAAAATGTGTTCTACCATCTTCAGCTACATATAAATATTACCTACGACTGAATTTATTAAAGAAAGTGATTCTGAAAAATATTATTGTAATGTTTGTGAGAATGAAAGAAATCTGAAAGATCCTGTGTATTATTGTCAAAATTGCACATTCATAGCTCATATTCAATATATACTTGATCACGTAATAGTCCTTTTTCACCCTTCAATTTAACTTTCGCAATCAAAGAGAAAATTTATTTTTAATATTTATTGATGTCATTGATTTTCTTTTTAATCTTTTTTTGCTTTTTTTCTTTTAAATTTCTTTGTAAAAAGGTAAAATAAAGGTTAATAGTAAATATATGAACTAAATTTATTTGGTTTATAGAATAAAGTTACATCGAGAAAGGTCCCATCCTTATCACCCCGCTCATGGAAAACAAAGCTTTGTTTGTGGAGCAGAATGAAGGGACTAATATCATCCGCACTTTTGCATCTATATTATGAATATATAATGAGATTGATATGTTACAATATTTTTTCTCAGTAAGAATTGATAATTTTATTAATAAGAAAAAGGCATCAATTTTTATGTAATTAAGAAACGTAACCAAAGAACCCATGTGATTGCTTGATGACCAAGGACAAGTGTAACCCAACTTTTTGTGTAATTAAAAAATATAAATATATATATATATATATATATATATATATAAAAGACTTAAGAAACGTGTTTGGTCATTCTCTGATTTTTTTTTTCTTTTTATTTCTTTGTAAATAATTTGTTGAGTTGCTGATTGTTCCTAATCTTTTTGTATATAAATTATTGAATTAATGATTTAATGGTAAGGTTTAACAATATTATTCAATTGGACTAATTTCTTAATTTTTCGTAAAGTACAAGGACCAAATTTTGATAAATTAAGGTAAAGAAATTAGCTTTTCAATTTTTTTGTAAAATAAAAGTATGAAATTTAGAATTAGACCATAAATCTATAAACTAACAACCAACTACATGATGTCATCAATTCAAATTTTAGGTAAGGACCTATACACGTTGCGAGGCGAAGTTCAGATAAGAAGCCTTTACATCATATTCTACAAGGTTTTATTTGTTCTGTTCAATAAAAATGAGGGGGAAAAAAGCCTTTCAACTTGCTTTCGTTGAGAGTCGAACTCAAGACCTCCCGCTTACTAAACGGGTGCTCTAACCAACTGAGCTACGAAAGCTGTTGGCCACCTAAGTTCAACAAAATTTCATATTCTATATTAATTTAACCAAATGAAAATGTGCCCACGCTGTTTAATGCCAGGCTTATCGTCTCAAATTCTAAGCGGAAAATTAGGTAGAATGCCAATGTCTCATCTAGTATAAGTTATAACAAAAAATGGACTTTTATATCATCTTCTTTGTCAAATACAAGTGAATCAACTCCTCATATGGCAACCAACTAGAAAACTCCCATGGACCCTCAAACAATTCATCTTCTTCCTCCAATCAAAAGAATGCAGCTCTTCGCTTTAAGGAAAAGAATTCATCATAAGCTCTCTATGCATATTTTGGAGTATCTTTTCCCTATACTTGAAACCCTAGTCAAACAACCTTCTTTCCCTCACTTCCCCCTCCTTTTTCTCCAAAACCTTTAAATATATATAAAGAGAAGAAAATCGGTAACTTCAACTTTTTAAAGTGGGATGTGTATGGAGAAATTCAAATTTCCGACGTTCGTATGCCGGCCATGGTAATTGTTGACTCTGGACATCTCAAGTAATCAGCTCACACCAGGGGTCAAAACAAAAATGGTCATGAAAAGCCACGCTTGCATATCAAAAGATTATCTCCTTGAGGATTAAGAGGACTAGCATGACAAAGCACATAATAACAAGCACTGTAGCACACATCACCATTCCTCCTTGTTTCTGTGTTCTCTCCGCCTGCAAAGTCCAATCCGTACAAGAATGAGGAACCGCACAAAACATCTGAACTAAGATTGATATTTGGACAAAGAGAACACACCTTCTGTAGCTGTTTGAGGCCTTCTTCAACCGTAGTTGCAACATTCTGAATGTTGTAGTCTATTCGATCGACAATAGTACCCTGTTTGAAGAGAGAACTGCATTTAGTGACACTGAAAATGTTCATAACCGATTTACCCAAGGCTGATGGAATCCTACCTGATCAATCACAAGAACTGACAGATCCTTCATAATCTGAGCAAGCTCATTTACCGACTCCACAATCTACAAAACGAATTTTAAAATATATATATGATTAGTCTGGGATAGGTATGAAAGCAGCTCAGATAAGAAAAATACTGTGAGTAATGCATTACTTGCCTGTTGGATCTCCCTTTCCCTCTCAACTGTATATACCTCACTTTGTTTTAGCTTTGCCATCTGATGCTCACCAAATATCTACATAACATAACCGTCAATGATTAGAATCTGACACCTAACTGGAATCAGATACATTGCAGCCTAATATGCTATTTTTTCAGCACCCTAAACTCATCTTTACTGAAATGAGTAAGGATTGATCATATAATGGAAACATTAAGAGGAGATGGTTTAAAGAAATACCATATCATCCAAGTCATCATCTTCTTCTTTAGGTCTATTTCCATTTAGATTCATCTCTAGATCAGCTGCGTCCTGACCATATACAAGAAATCAATAATTTAATAACACTGAAAACATCAAGAAGTAAATTTGAATTGTTTGACCATTTATCATGCAAAATGCAATGTAATATGATACCATGTTGCATTGCCAAGAAGAAAGTTTCTTTCATTACCTCCATTTGCTGCCTGAGACACTTCAAATAAGTTGATTGTTTCTTCCGGAGCTCCATGGAAAGATTCTGAAGGTCAGTGGCAAGTTGACGCTGCCAAAAAGGAGAAAAGCATGAAAATAACAAAATAAAAACAAAAATACAATCCAGAGTAGCACATCATTTGAGGGAATAACAACTGAGATAAAATATCAGAGCAGAAAGAGAATCAAAGAATAACACCAGATGTCAGACATTGATATAGAAAGGAAGCATGCAATAGAAAAATTATGAGAACTCTTGTTGCCTCAACAACAAAGGTGATAGAGGGAAGGAGCACTTGTCACTGTATCATGCAATAGAAAATTTATGAGAACTCTTGGAGCCTCTCCAAAACCTGCTACTTGTAAAATTAGGCCAACAGGCAATAGACAAATCACTAAGCAACAAGAAAGAATCAACATACAAAATGAACAAGTGACAGACGAATGCTGGCCTAAATGATTTCTCAACCTGAACTTAGAGTTTCACAAGTGAATCTGATAGCAACCAAGTCTCACCTGAACATTTTTCCTGACATTTGAATCCTCAGAAGGTCCAGCTGCAGAGAGCTTCTGTAATAATTTTTTCTCTGATTTCTTCAACAGATTAGTTATCTCATTAGTAAGAGCCTCAATATTTTGTTGATCTTCTTTACCATCACCAAACGAAGGCATTAAAGCCTTTGCATGAGCCTTGGCTAACTCGTTCATTTTAACCCTTGCACGTTGCACATTTGATGCTATTTCTTCAGAGACATCTACCCAAGCTGGTGGTAGACCAACGGTAGCTGCACCCTTACTGCAAAAAGGTAGGCAACCCTTTATTGTCCCACTAAGAATTTATGACCATTCAAACAAAGTAACATATGAATTCACAAATAATTGAAAGAGAAGATGAACTTCAGAAGAAACCGCAGTTGTAATCTATATCTACTTTCCCTATTTGCAAAGCTCTGATCTTTCATTGTATTTGTTTTGCATAAGCCTCCCCGTAAGCTCCTCCTCCGTAGCTCTTTCAAAATCATTTAAAATATCTCACGAGTCACACCTAAATATTTCTCATAACAATTATTCACTGATCATCGAAAAAAATTAAATCAAATTATTCGTACCGATCTTCTTTTTTTTGCCAATTCCTCGAAAAATGGTGACCTTTTATAAAAATTGAACACTTCGTTAAACTTTTACTTAGCCTAAACTCCGTAATTCAATTTAGAAAAACAAAATTAGAAAACAAAACAAATCCACTAGTACTAAGCTATCTAATTTACATTTGAATTAAGTTCACGCAAAATTAAAAGATGTTTACACTTGTATTTTTTTTATCTTGATCTTGAATCCGCCATCTTATTTCAACAAATTAAGAGGAGAAATGAATATGATCAATAATAACAGTTAGAAATAAAAAATTACCTTGAGTTTCCAGGATCCTCGGAACTTAGAGCAGTATAAGACCGATTTGAATGGAGAAACGAAGTACTAGCCATCTCTACCGGGGGTGCTCCGCCAGAGCTCGTCTTCAATGGTGCCTTCGCTGCAGCTGGCGAGCTCGTCGGAGCTCTAACACCCTTCAACGCATCCCTATATTTATTAAATAACAGCGTCCGGTTCCTCGTCGCCATAACTCTAAAAGCAAAACAGATAATTTATCTAAAAAAACTTGAATCTAAACAAAGATTCAGATTTAGAATTTAGAGATCTAAAAATGACGTGATTCTCATGGCGGAGCAAAAATGAGGCGCGGCCACGTGACCGGAGACCGGTGGTTGGCCGTTAAGGAGACGGTTGAACAACGGCCGAGGCCCGTGCCGGCGAAGCTGAGGATCGTTTTTAAAGGAAACTCAAACCCCAAATATAAAAAATTATAAAAGATGAAATGATACGGTGCGCGTGGAATGTTTTTAAACTTTTATTTAGACTGTTTCCAATGACACCTTTGATTTATTAGTGAAATTAATCACTTTTTTAGTTTAATGTCTAATTAGGTCGGTTCGGTTGTAGGGCCGGGGCCCACTTAATGACCCGATCCAGACAAGCTCACTAATAACCTACTTTTTTTAGGTTAATTCACAAAACATCCTCAAACTATGGTCAAGATTTTAACCTAGTTCTCAAACTTCAATATATTATAATTGAGTACTAAAAGTATCATTATTGTCGACCTAATCACTAGTTACTACATTCGCCATTAAATGCCAACTTAAATTTGACTTAGAGCTTATATAAAATAAATATGTATATTAATGGCATACGCAACTTTGATTTGACATGTTAAAATAGCATTCATAATTATTCGGTAGATATAAATTTTTTAAATTTTGATTCATATATTTTAAACATGCTCTACGTCAAATCTGAACTGGTATTTAATCCCTAAGTTGACAACTTTCTTAATGGACATGCTAGATTGATACAATGCTAAAATTTTGAGACTCAATTAAAAATGCCTTGTCATAATTGAATAAGACTGATTGGTTAAACTAAAAACTGGTGCTATTGAATTCCAACATCTGGCCTATTGGTTAAAGGTGTCCATCACATCCCCAAAATTGTGAGATCGATCCGCAAGTTGTGCTTATGTAGTTGTTTAAGTGGGTGCGTGAGTTTGAGATTCTCTTGTATTAAAAAAAAAATGCTCCGACAATTCAACTAGTAGCATAAAATCGAAAATAGACAAATCATTTTAAATCAATAAATAAACGGAACTAAAACTTTAAAAAAATTATTATAAAAATGTTTGAACTAGTTTTATATGTTTTGGCTATTTTATTTTATTTTATTTTACCCTTATTCATTGCACACAATTTGTTAGGGTTGAATCAATCGATTGAATCATACGTGTACTGATTCGGATAAAAATATTAAACTAAATTTTAAGTGAATCGCTTGAAATTATCATTGAACCGGAAATTCAAATTGGTTTGAATCGGTTTCTTTATTTTTTTGGCTAAATTTATTTGCTAAGACCATAAATTTTAGCCTAATATGATAAAACTCAACATAAAATAAAACCCAAAAATAAAAACGTGGCACAAATAACTAAATAAAAGTTAAATATAGATTGAAATTATTATCTATTTGTATTTAGAATTTTTTAGAATTTTTTTATTTTTCTAAAAATATCCATTTTTTTAAAATTTTAAGTGAATGAATCAATTAGTCTAACTAATGAAACAATTAAATAAATATTAATATTAACATCAACTCGATTGGGAGTTTTAAATTTGTGGTTATAAAACGAGAGTTTATATCATTATTTATATTTATTGAATTTTTTATTTTTTTCTAATATTTTAAAAAATTATAATTTTTATTAATTTTTAATTCAATCACTATTAAACCGATTGAATAAAAAATGATGATGAAGTTATTTTAACAATTGGTTCAATTTTTAAAACTATTTAGTGTTAAAAAATATTGACATCATTTATATAATAATAATAATTATATATTATTATTTACTGTTACAAAATATTAGTTTAAATTAAGAGTGATCTAATTTAATTAAGAATTATTGAGTTTTAATTATTAAATAAAGTATGAGTCAAATATGTATAGATAATCAAGTAATTAATTTCTAATGGATGGATGGCTGATTAGAAATTAGTATTAATGTGCAAAAATTATATATTATGGTTATATTCTCTAAATTACAAATTCGTAACTTTTCTAATTTTCCATTTTTTTTAAGTTAGTTTTTGAATTAGACAATTGTTTCCGTATTGATGCCTAAACTTTTTTATTCTCTAAGTTAATCTCTAAACTTGACAATTGTTTTCATATTGGAACTTAATTTTATTTTTTTTTTTGTCTTAACTTTTTACCAAGGAAATATTAGAGATTTGGACCCAAAAAAAATATCAGGCCATAAAAGTAAGAATAATTGCCAATTTCAGGGATTAAATTGAAAAAAAGAAAAGAAACGGCCGAATGTGGAAAACTTTACCAAATCTAGCCACCAAAAAGTACATTAACCCTTAAAGTATTACTATAAAAAGGCCGAGACATCCGTTTCCATCTTCCACGAAATTCACTTCTGAAGAGGGGAAAAAGCAGCTCACTTTCTCCTTCATCAAACCCCAAAAACCTAGCTTTGCCTCCTTTTTAATTTCTTGGATTTTGGTGAACTTTACGAATCCAAGATCAGAGTATAAAGGATTCGAGTTTTAACCCCAGAATTAAGTACTTCTGTTCTTTTTTTATCTTTGGGTTGAAATTGTCTACACAAAGAGGGTGATTTAGAAATGGATGCTGATCCATGGACTCTTTGTCTTTCTTCAACTGCTAGGAGATATCAATCAGCTCTTCAGTCACGATCTGGTAGGCCTTAAAATCTTCTTCATTTTTTTTTTTTAAAAAAAAAGTGGGTTTAAATATTTGCTCTTTGTTTGTGTGTGTGTGTTGGGGGGTGTTAAAAATGAAAGTCAAAGAAGTAACTTGGAAATTCATTAAGAAAATATAGATTTTTACTAGATTCTTTTGGCCTTCTAAAAAAGTTGATATAATGTTTGGATGTGGTCTGAAATTCAGATATGTTTATGGGGTTTGAAGAAATGGATGGAGAAGACGATATAAGAGAGGAGTTTCCATGCCCTTTTTGTTCAGAGTATTTCGATATCGTGGGCTTGTGCTGTCACATTGATGATGAACATCCTGTGGAGGCTAACAATGGGGTATTCTCAATTCCTTTTTTGTTTTTTTAATTTGTTATAAGCAAGTATATAATGGATTTTTACTTTTGACATTATTGTTCTCATTGATCAGTGCTTCTAATTAAGAATGGTTCTATGCTTAATTAACTGGCTTAAGCTTTGGATAATTTTCAGTCGGCAAAAAGGAATTGAAAAGGGACTTGTTCGTTATGAACCCAAGTTGTTGAAGTTTTAAGCTTTTGCTTCAAAATTTACTCTGTTGCTTAAATGGCTCTTGTAATAGATATAATATGATGTCTTTTATGAGATTGAAATATCGGAGGAACTAGTTTTGGACCATGAGCTCAGTTCAGCTAACTGGAAAACGTAGCCCTGTTGTTGATTTACATGTTTGATATTAATAATGGTCCGACTTGACAAATAGTAGATTGATCTACTGTATGTAAGTTGGTCGTAAAGGAGTTTTGTAGTTATTCTTTTTAGGTTATTCTGTTGCTTGGTGCGTGAGACCCTTTTACTCTAATTGGGAAGGTGTTTATTGAATCTAAACTGTCTGTGATTGACTGTTTCTGTTTGCAGGTATGTCCTGTCTGCGCAATGAGGGTGGGAGTAGATATGGTTGCGCATATAACGCAACAACATGGACATATATTCAAGGTATCATCGCGTATTAAGTTACTATTGTTTTTTTATGAATTATCTTTGGGATTCATAGTTAAATTGTTTATCACCTTTGTTCCTTATGTTGTTTTCTTAATGACTGGGTATATGCAGCGTAAGCGGAGATCACGTAGAAGTGGATCTCATTCAACACTTTCTCTTCTGAGGAAAGAGCTGCGAGACGGAAATCTGCAGTCCCTCTTCGGGGGTTCTTCTTGTATAGCGCCCTCATCGAACTCTGCACCTGATCCGCTGCTGTCTTCGTTTATTTTGCCTATTGTTGATGATTCTGTTAGTGTGCAGCCTCAGATATCTAGCGAAACCAACACAGCTAAGAAAAGTTCAGATGTGAATAAGTCAGAGAGGTAAGTTGTGGCATGTTTAAAATCTGATTGTTCTCTCTGTCCCCCAGTTGCTTGATGCCTATATTTTGAACGTGGACAGGCTTCTATCTGGTTATGCACTTGAAATTCTGCACAAACTAATAAATCATTGTCATAAGGGCATGCAAATGTTAATTTTATTTCGGCCTTTTTGTTTCTCAGTGAGAAGCTATCTATCAAAGCTATTCTTTGAGAAGATGGTACTAATCCAACATATGTTTAAATTGTTCACATGCAATGTCTTTGTTTCATTAGATTAACATGCAGATCTTCATTATGCCACCGAAGAGTTAGAACAAGATGTTCAGCACCATTTCATTGACTTGGGGGATTCAACCCTTAAAATTATACTTGTTAAAAGCAAAACCAAGAAGAATCACTAATACATCTTTAGTCAGGGACTCCCAGCTCTTGCACTGTTTTTATTATTTTTCTCTCTTCAACAAGTTTGACAAATTGGTTGGCTAGTCATTAGGCGGGGATAGTTGAGACTTATGCTATCCTTTGAAAAAGGAGATTAAGACCTTTGTGGGGTGTCTCGGTTTTCGTTTACTAATTTAGAATTCTGGGATCAGTACAGCAACCTTATTACAAGGAGCCCTAGCTTTTCTTTTTTAATGGGTTCTTTAGGCTTTTATCTGCTTTCTCATTCTGGTTTTTGGCTTTGATAGCAGAAATGTGCAGTCATCTCCTCTTTCAGTCAAGGATCAGGAAGAGAAGGCAAAAAGATGTGAATTTGTTAAAGGGCTGCTGTTATCCACGATTCTTGATGATGTTTTATGATACCTTAAAGGATGGTTGCTGCAATCGTGGGCTGTTCACAGCGAAGAGGCCTAAGATATGGGTCTTCGCCTATTGTATGGGTTGCTGCGCTGTTTGTAGTGAATATGTTTGATGTATTAAGCAAAAGTGTTAAATAAGGTAGGAATGAGTGTAATAGATATGTGGCATGTGCGGACTTTTTAGTTATTAGGCCTGATCAGATTTCCACTTCATCCTTTTCATTTCAGGTCATGACAATATTAAAAATAATAAATAATAATTTTATCCCCTGAATGGTGTATTGTTTTCAAGTTTAGACATGTGGATGAACCCCTAGCTTGAAATGGCGTGAGCCAACATAGCTTTATGTACCCTCTTTACCAAAAAGTGGTACTACGATATGGCAGAACTCTTTAACAAAAAGAGGTCTTGATTTGTCATTAGCTGTTTTCATAAAACATAGTTTATTTTGAAGTTTTTGATCTCACAGGTTAAAAAACTATAATATATATTTTCATATATTTACTTGTTATTTTCATTATATTCTAAAAACACGTCTGATCCTTCTTTAAAAATGTATATAAAACTAAAAAGAAAATACTAGCTTTGAGGAAATGGAGAAATGAGTTTTTTAATCAATTAGCAAGTTGTGAAAGTAGCAGAATGAAAAGGAGGGGGGGGGGGGGAAGCATATCACTTGAAGAGCACTCAAAATCTGCAACTTGCGAAAAGCTGTCAGGTTTCCACTTTAGCAAGGAAAAGAGATTTGAATGAATGACCCTACCTTTCAACCTAGGCTGTCAGATTAGTTAAAACAGGGAACAAAGCAAACCTAATAACTGAAACAACTGTCATAAACGAATTTCTTACAAATCAATGAAACATTTAAGGGAAACAGCAAAGGGAGATCTTTAACTCCCTGCTGCATCCAGATTGGTACAGAAACATGTTTTCTCATTATTATCCTACACATTGCAACCCCTTTTTCCTTTTCCAATAGTAAGATCCAACAAGATTTGAAACATGAGTACTAGAGAATGTTCCTTCACATATATTAAGAAAAACATCAAACAAATTGAGCATACACGTAACCAACGCACTCCCAAGTTCATGCTACATAGACAACATACAAAATGGTCTTCTCTTACATCATGCAAGTTCATTGTCAAAAGCATGATATAATGCATTTGTCCAAGAGTCAACCTCACTTCATTTTTTTTGCCTATAATCGCATTTCAAGTAATCAAATACCATTACAACATTTATGTTCTGGTATCTAACAGGTATATCATTCTATGTCCAAATAACAATAGTATACAAAAATAGTCCATCGAAGTTATAGCTTTCCCATTGCAATCAGTGAACGAAAATAGTCCATCAAAGTTTTATATCTTCAGACACCGTTGGGCCTAAATTGTTGTGCATAAATGGCTCTCTGAGCTGGTTATCAAACTGTAGCACGACGGTCTTACTTCCTAACACAAACTAGATGCAAAGATACATGATCCACACGACAAGGAGGAGACAAAAAGGGGGGGGGGGGGAACTTGACCACTAAATGCATTCAGCATGCAGTACAGAAAATTTTAACTTTGCCCGTTTAAACAATATATTATGATGATCAAATAAGAAAAAGAGCACCTTTTGGGCTCAATGTCAGTGAATTGTAAGTAAAAATCAAGTGAAAAAATGTTTTTTTTTTTCCTTTTAAATTTGCTTCTAAAGACCTAAAGGTACGAAGAAAGATACATTAACTATACCAAAGATCTAAAGACCTAAACTTAACCACTGTCGGGATCTTGTATCCATGATCCTCTTCACTACATCTTTTACAAAAGAATCGAAACAAGTTAAGCAACAACCTTTCATTAAGCTCGCCTGTCCAGCTGCCACTCTTTCAATGTGCACACAATTTGATGACGGAGGCACAATGTGAACCTCGCTCCTCCTATGCTCAAGTCCACAAGCAGCCAATAAGGTATGCATGGAACTAGTTGCTATGTCCTTGAAAGTACCGTTGTCTGCATATACATATAGAAGGCTTTGAAAAGTCTCCAAAAACACAAGATAGAACTCAATTAATCACTAAGTAAAAATCATCCACAAACAATTATTATTAAAGAAAAAGACTAACTTAAAGACCATCGACACAGTAATTTTTTATGCATAAAGGTTGTGCTCTTTAGAAATGTGAAAATATCCCCCACATAAAGTCGATTGAAGATGGGGCTTCACTTACCTAAATCAATACCGTTGGAAAAGGCTTTTAAATGGCTTCCAACCATTGCTTGCAATTGTTCCTTGGCCATCAAAATATAATCCTCATCTCTAACAGAAAAAGGCAAATCACAACCATCGGGCCTAATGTTTGATCCATTGCTGCAATGACGGAGTTGCTCATTTGAACTAATACCAGCAAGTTCAGGCCATAACGTCAAATTGACTGATGTACCGAACGAAGTGGTAGTTGAATCTTGAACTGCTTGCCTTCTCAAGTGGCTCAACCTTGAAGAAAGGAAGTCCCTTCCTTGCAGTGAAGAAGAGGGATAGTCCTGTAACCTCTCCGCAAACAGTGTTTGAGGCTGAGTTCCCGCATCTTGTGTCCTAGCTTGTTGAACCATTGGTTCCCTACTTTGATCAATGTGAGAATTAACAAGATCAATGCCCACATTGGCAGCTGATATTCCTTCAGTCCTACCAGCCATAAGATTCATCCTATTGATCGAACGGAGATTTTGAATCTGGCGGTGTAACCACCGCCTACCTGTCAGAGTTGGCGCTCCCACTCCAGATACTGGGGAACCAGCTGTAACATCTACAACAGGAAATCTAGGAGATGAAAGACCCACAAAACTGGGAGTTAAAGGTACACGAGGTGAAGGCACCCCAATGGACTCTAAACTTTCTCCTACATTTACAATGGGTGAGAATCTATTGTACAAATTGTTTACTGTCCTTTGGTCAGGCAAAGAATCTTGGACTTGGGAACTAGAGGAACCAAGAGCTACGGGCCTGCAACCATCACAGTACCAATTATCTTCAGGCACTTCCCTCCCCAGACCAACACAATAGGTGTGTGCTGATGAATCACAAATATCACACAGTAACATCAGTTCATCATCCCCACCTTGGTGGCATTCAGAGCAAAAAACATTCTCATATGGGTCCAGATAGCTTCTAAGTTCTTCCTCAGACGGTTGGTAGACCTGCATACAACAGACATGCAATTTCAAACCACAAATAAGAAACAACCCAAAGAAATGATGAAATTATTATGAGAAGTATAACATACCTGATCACGCTTGGGTACTTGAATCACCACATCTCTCAAATCAACTCCTGCTGTTGATCTAGCAGGCTTAGTGATTGTTTCAAACCTTTGCTTGCACAATGGGCAACGAGATTCCACTTTTGACCACTCCATAATGCAGGTGAAACAAAAATAATGACTGCAACAGTTCAATGTGCCCCTAAATCTTCGCTTATCTTCCTCAGAGAGACAAATGCCACAAACTGGTTTTATTACTCCAGCCTTTTTCTCTTCGACCTTCTCCTTACCCTTTCTTCCTGGAGGTTTCTTCTGCTTGCCCAACTCCTCAACCTCCTGAATTCTCTTTGAGGATGATGAACTCCTCAAACTGGTTTTCAAACTTCCACACAATCGGTTGGCTTCTTTCACTTGCTCTCTCTCTTCCTCTGAGATGGTATACTCATAATCAGATGACCCAGACAAGACAAAATCTGAATCGGATGGTACAACATATGCCTTGTTTCTCCGTCCTACGTTTAGTCTGCTCTTTTTTCTCACAACTGGAATGATGTCTACAAAATCACAATCATCATCGTCATCTTCTTCAACCCTCTTTTTCCTGTTCAACCGGCGTTTCTTCCTTCCCCCTTTTCTTGAACGCTTATTAGAAACAGCAGATTTCTTCCTATTTTTCCTAGGTTTAGAAGGACCTCTTTTCTGCAACCCTGGCTTACGAACCTTCATATTGTTTTTCTTCATTTTCATAGTCAGTTCCTCCTCCTCATCCAAACAATCTTCTTCGTCTAGAGTGAATTCATCATCGTCGTCATCTTCCTCCTCCTCCTCCTCCTCCTCCTCCTCTTCATCATCATCGTCGTCATCTTCTTCTTCTTCCTCCACCTCATAATCTTCATCTTCCTCCTCTTCATCCGATACAATTTTCCACTTTCGTGGTTTTCTCTCCACAATCCTCCTCTTCCTTGCTGTAGACATTCGTTTAGCTTTCGACCTAACAGCCTTTCTCACCACTTCCTCTTCATCCTCCTTGTCAAGAAAACTCCCGAAGCCCTCTTCCAATGCACATTCATCTAAGGAAGAACAATACTTTTCCACATCATCCTCAGATTCTTCATTTCCCTCCTCCGAAACCACATAATCTTCATCCGAACCATCCGAATCATCATCCTTTGATCTAACCCTTTTCTTAAAGTTGCTTCTTTGACCAACCTTCCCTCCCCTTACCATCTATCCTTGCACCCCAAAACAAACAAAGAAGAAAACACCCAACTATTAATCCCTAATCGACCAAATAAATATCAATCTTCTTTGATTCACAACTAAACACCAAAATCATGAAATGGGAAATGAATTCAAAGATTCCACACTCCTTTGTTTCTTCCTTAAGCTTTAGGCAAATCAAATACGAATCTTTAAAGGGAGAAAAAATTTACCATTTTTCCCTAATATCCATCATCCCGGATCTGTATTACCATATAAAACTTTAGAAAACAAAGAAAACCCAGATCATAAAAAAGGAAAATTAGTAAACCATACATTGACAAAATTCATCAGACTTCACCAAAAACCAGACCCCCAAAAAAAAAAATTTACCGTTACCTTTTCTTAAAGTTTTAATTTTTTTCCTCAATTGAAAAATAAAAAGGACAATATTTCAACCATTCAAATCAGGATTCCTTGAGCATAAAATAAAAGAAAATCCAACCAAAATTTACAAAATGAAAGCATCCATAAATATCTAAATATCTACATATCCTTTTTTTTTCTTTCATTAAAATCAAATCAAAAAGGGAAAAAAAACAAAGAGAGAGAAAATTATTACCTGGGAGGAGGAAGACAGAACTGAAAAACAAAGGGAAAAAATGTGTTGTTTTTCTTGCAATGTCTGGAAATTTGTTTTTCAGCTGTAGCTTTTTCTTTGCTGTTTATATATAAAAAACCGATTTATTTTTGTTTTTACGTGCTATTTTTTCTTTTTGAGATATATATATATATATACACATTCTTGCTGTATTAGTATTAAAATGGAAATAAGAAGTTTTCTTAAAAAAAAAATTAAGAAAACGTTGATAAATAATTATGGGCTACGCAACTTCGCGACCTCATCGCAGATTGAAAGTACGAAATTACCCTTGGTCTCTGTGGAGCAGTTTAACTGTAATTTTGACTTTGGGTTTTGATTAGTAAACACCCAAATTGGGCACTACCGGTATTTTCTTTTAATTGTTTTTTATCTTACAAATTATGTAAAAATAAAAATAAAAATATATTTTATTTTATTTTATTAAAATATTTCTTTTTGGTCATTTTATTATATCAATTTTTAATACCACAACTTGATTTTATAGACAAAATAATTTGAATCATAAAAGTTTTATATATTAAAATCCCAAAATATTCTTAATTTTTGTACATGTATTACCATGAGATTTAAGTTATTCAAATGCTAATCATTTCCTTGATTTGATTATATATATTTATATGATTAATATTTTAATAATTTAACTATTGAATTTATCAATATAATTATACTTATCATGTATGTAAATTTTCGAACTGATTCGATATTCTTATCATATCGATCTAAAGTACTCTATATATTAATATATTCAACGGTTGAATTTTTTTTACATATAAAACAAATGGTTAAAAATTTAAATTTTACATCAAATTTAATATACATGATTTACCTGAATAAATCATGAAATATAATGGTTGAATTATTAAAATATTAATTATATAAATAATTACGTAATTATATATATAAGTATATTCCCTTTAGAAAAACTTTTTAGTATAACTTTAATTAGTTTAATTTATTAATTTATTAAAATGTTTTTAGTTGGAATTAAAAAGATGGCATAGAATTTGATAAAAGAATATTGAGGATTGAAAAAATAAAATATAGAAGCATTTCTTAAAATGGAATCCTTTTTTTCCATTTATATATAACCATACTTTGTAGTGAGAGATGTGTGAAAAAAAATTAAATTTTATTATTCCAATAATTATTTGAATAAAATTAAGACATCGTCTCATGTCATTACTAAATAAATAAATAAAGGAAAAATATGTCACTTTTTAACCTCGTGGAGTTAAAAAGATTTTTATCAAATAATAATATTTACTATTATTGGCATATATGTATTTGTTTTATTAGGTTAGAAATAGTTCATAAAATAAACTTATCCGTGTTTATAATTTGATTAAAATTTTTAATATGCTATATATCTTATTTAAATTAATATTTAATGTCTAATTTAACATTTAAGTTGATAAAACGAATGACTGATACAATATTATTACTTTGAGAACTTTTGAAGTTATGGATCAATTTAGAATCTTGACGATAGTTTGGAACATTTGGTAAAATTAAGGTCAAGTTTTGCTATTAGTTATTATATTATAAGTAAGTTGTAGATTTAATTCATGTACTTTTAAATTTTTAATTATAGTTTTGACCCAAATAATAGTATTTAAATATACTAGTCAAGTTCCGTTATTAGTTTTGTACTAGATATAAGTTTTAGATTTAGTTTTTGTTCTCATATATGATCATTTTTGTTTTTATATTTTTTTAAAATTTTAAAATTTCAGTATTGACTCGATTGATAGTCGTTAAATCTATTAACTAAAATAACATGGTAATTTTTTTTTAAATACTGTGTGAAAATAGTAAGTTAAATGACAGTACGCATGTAATAATACATTTGCCATGTAATTTTTTTTAAATATAGATGTTGATACAAGTATCAACAAGGGAGGAGACAATGAGGAAAAAGTGGTGGTGCCAATAGAGACTGATTCATCTCAATAGACGGTGAGTTGGAGAAAGAAGGTAACTAAGGAAGAAGATACGAGAACAAAGGAGGCATTGTGCTAGTCTATGCTTAAGGTTGCTAAAAGGCTAAAAGATCAATCTCTCTTTCATCTTTGTACAGGATATTTATAGGGAAAGAAGTCTCGTGCTTAGTGAGGTCACATCACCGATAATTTCGGAACACAATGGTCGTGTTGTTGGTCAGATGACAAGGTCGTTGTATGTGGGTTGTTGTGGAGTGCATTGTGACTCTAACACAATATAAAGTTGTTACGTCTAGTGGTCTTTTGGTGGTCCATATGAAGATGAGTGTGTTGTTGCTAAAAGTAGGTGGCATGGTGGATGAGATGCCCGAGTGGCTAATCACCCATGTGGGACCGTTTGAATGTTCTTCATGTAGAGATTAAGACAAGTGATGCAAAGATAGAGAGCAAGCGGAAGGCCATTCATAGATGTTTCTTAAATATCTTCTCGCAGTGTCAATTGTCTCTCTTAAATAGGGGTATAAATAAAAATAAAAATTGATTAAATTAAAATTAACTCTAATATATATTTGAAATAAAATTATTTTTTTGCTAAAATTTATTTAATAATATTTTAGTAAACAGTAAAGGATTAAGTGGGAACACAAACTGACATTTTCTAATCTTGTCTGAAATCAATCAAAGGACGATAAAGACAATATGAAATTACGGGACTAACCTTTCACTTTGCAGAAAGATAAAAGGCACGCCGTTGACGGAATCAAACGATAGGGTGCGGTAGGAGATAGACGATGATAGATGATTAGACACGTGGACGGTTAAGAATAAAGACTTGTATATTGTATTATAAAAAAGGTAAATCGGTGTTGTGCTGTATAAAATAAATAAATAAATAAAGGGGTGGGTGTATCAGCAGCACCGCCCGCCGCTCGATTTGGTGATCCCTCCCTCCCACTCTATTGGTTTATATAATTTAGTTATGGTAGAATAGCACGTGACTGAGCACATTCACAGTATAATTGCCGCTTCCAAGGCTAAATTATTCACTATATTTTAATATTTCCTTTGGAATAATTAACCTTAATTTGCTTAATGCTACCTCGTTTTAGTTATAAACCAATTCTATATGATACAGAAAAAGAAGTATATACTGTCTTTTTTTAGAAAATATTTTTATTTATGTAAAAAAATGTAAAAGGCAAGCAACTTCGTGATGGCCATGTTAACGTGTTTTTTGGACATGGATGAGTTGGAGATGATTTTGCGGTTTGAAAGATGGACGGTTCTATAACATAACGGTGCTTTAAGACGTTTTTCCATATTTTAATTAAGAAAAATGAAGGATGTTTACAAAATATTTTGACAATAAGGTGTAAAAAGAGAGAGTTTAAGATAATGTATTCGGGACTTTAACTATCTTAAAATTTTTGATTGATTGTTTGAGGATGTGTGGAGATTAGATTTCATCATGGTCGGTCATTCGATCTGGTATGAAGATTCATTCGAAAAGCGGGAAGGTTTAAAAAAATATAGATCTAAAAAATAGGTTTTAATAATAATAATAATAGTTCGTTTAGAAAATAGACTAAGGCTTGGGTAATTCTTTTGGCTCGGTCCTGATCCAATTCGACCCGAATTTGCAAAAAAAATATTGTTGTTTTCACACTGTTTTGCTACCATTTAGCTATTATATTATTATTATTTTGTTGTTATTGAACATTGTATAACTTTTGCTTTATTGTTAATTTTGTTAATATTTTAAAGACATTTGTTTGCTAAATTGCACATATATTTATTTATTTAAATATAAAGATTTTTTTTAAATTTATTTTCAATTTGTTAGGAAACTTTTGTTTTAATGTTTTTAGTGTATTTGATGTATTATTTTTTTAAAATTTATTTTTTATATAAAAAAATAATATAAAATTTTAGGCCCATTTTATCAGTCGAGCCGAATCCAGGCATAAAAAATATGCCTAAAATTTTACCTCAACCCGATTATAGCCCGATTAGACTCATGATCAACCCTAATGGAGACCAAGCTGTATATTGAACGTGATTTACTAGAATGGATGTCTTTAATCTAGTAGAATTATGATCTCAGTCGTTTTATTAATCCTATATTTTAACTTAGATACTATTGTTGAACTTAAAAATTATTAAAAAATATGTAAAAATTACAAGGATAGATGAATTACTATGAACATATTAGTGGAGTTTTAACTATTGTTTGATAATAAAAATATAAAAGAAGTTCCATATTTGGTCAGTGGAAATATATGTCTGGTAGACATGAATGGGTTAGTGGAAAAAATATGTGTAGTAAGTGGTGACAGAGATTTTCCCATTTTTGGAGCTTAATAAATTACACTTAATTTTGTTTGTTTAACCGCACCATTCCAAGCTGTTATGGGGTCCTACCAATATGATTACCTAATATAGAAAATACATCTTAGTTTAATTTTTTGGGACCATCATATTTCTAATCATTTATATGTATAGTTTAGGTTCATAAATTATCCACCAACTTTTTTCCCTTTTTTCTTAGTGAAAAACCCAATAGTAAAATTATCTAAGGGTTACTTACAAAATTATATATATTTTTAGATGAAAATCATATATATTTGCAAGAGTTTTTGATTTTACCTTATTTTATTTTTGCCTATGATTTTTTTTTTTTTTACTAAAGCTGCATAAGAGGTTTAACTATTGGTGGCTGATGCATAGCTGCTCAAGTTGGCCAGCAGCAACCTCCAATATCTCGACAGAGGGCCAGATATAATCCTTAGATGTAGGGGTTCTCGTCTAAAGGATTTGACTATAAAATCTGCAATCGCATTCGTCTCACGCAACACATGTTTAAAATCCAGTACCAGCCAATCTCTACTTAGCAAGTCCCGTATCCGATTCACCAGCTGCTGCAGATGTTATTCCACAAGGATCCTGTTCCAGACCATCTTCACTGCTTCTTGACTGTCGCATTCCAAATACACCCGTCGGTAACTGAAGCCAACTGAGGGCTAGTTTTAAAAAGTGCTCTTGAAAAGTATCGTGAAAAAATATTTTTAAAAAAATTAATTTAAAATTTGAGTGTTTAGTATTGTTGTCAAAAAGTATTTTTGAGAAATAAAATGTCCATTTTAAATATGTTATTATCAAGTAACAAATATGTATTTAAATAATATTTAAATTAGTTAATATTATTATATTTTAATAAAAATATAAAAATTATTATAACTTGTTGTTAATATTTTAATATATGAAATATAAATTTTAAATATTTTTAAGCAATAAATATTACTTATTTATAAAATTTAATTAGAATATATAAACTATATTTTTTAAATATAACCATTAAAGATTTGTAATTAGTATTTTAAAAAATTAATTAAAGATTTTAACACATTTTTAATTAAGCACAAAAAAAAAGAAAAATACTATGTTACTGGAGGGGTGAAAAAGTAATTAAGCACTAAAAGTGCTTTTGGGAGAGGAAAAGCTAAAAATTTTAGCTTCTCATTTTCAGAGGTGCTTTAAAGCCAAAAATTTCAATAAAAAATAACTTGTTTAGCATAGTTTTTCTTCTAAAAGTGTTTTTTTTTAAACATTACTAAACAGGCCCTGAAGCCCTTCAGTTACAGGATTGATTCCAGACCTAGAAAGTATGGACACAACTCATCCCTTCTCGTATTAGTGTCGTACATGTGTCCAACATGGACACTTGTCAGACACATCTAAATATGTATGAGACATGCTGAAATATGTCAAAATAAAAATAAAAAGAGGTCGAACACGGTCCTAACGCGATCATGATGGATAAAGGCCTCAAATTAAAAACTACAATTGAGAATAAAAGGGAAAGCAAAGTTTTGAAGTAGTCTAGGAAATGAAAGGGTTTTTTTCCCTTTCTATGCTTCATGAAGTAGTCTAGAAAACTAGGTTGGATTTAATTTTTGTTTACTATTGTTGTTTTCAGAGTGTTTTGGGCAGCCCAAGGGTCCCATCTTGGATATTATTTTATTAATGCAGCAAATATTTAAAAAAAAAAATAAAAACTAAAAAAAAATATTAATGAAAAATACATAAAAATATTTTTATTTACATTAAGTATTTTAACATATAAAAATATTTTATTATTATATTCATATCTTTATTTTCTAAAAATTATCCTATTATCACATCCGTATTATATCGTATCTGTATTATGTGTTTATATAAATACTTCGTAGTCTCACACCAATATTTCTTCCAAAACCCAACTTCCAACTTCCCCATTCATCACGTACAACTCCCCTATAGCGGTGCATCCCCACTCCACATTTATTGCTTAAGGTTTTTTTTTTTTTAAATTTAAAAACAAAGATGACTTTAACATGAAATGGAAATAAATTTTAAAAATATTTATTTTCAGTAATTACAATTTTAATCAGTTCTTACATTCATAAATCCTTCAAAACTGCAATTCTATTCTTTCATTACATTACATCAACAAATTACTCAACAAATGCAATAAAAAATTTTGATTAACTCATATAATAATTAAAAAAATATATTTAATAAATTCAAATTTTAATATTAATTATAGGTTGAGATTAATGGGTTTAGATAGTTAAAAGGTGTCCTAATTAGAAGCATTTTGGGTTATGGTATTTGCGCAAAGGCCCAAAGTACAAGGTTCCAACATCAAGGCACTCATTTGAGTCCAGCACTGCTTTTCAAGACTGTGGCAAACTAGCCTACTAATGGCTGAATTAGGCTGATAGGAAGGGACTGGGGCCTTGCGGGGAGCGAAAAGTGGATGGGAAAGAGAAAGTAAGAAAAATAATGTCAATTTTTCGTTTTGGCCCTTTTATGATATTTAAAATTGGGACCTAATCCCTGTAATTTAATTTGATATAATTTTCCCATCAACTTTTTTAATGTCAAATTGTGGTTTTGGTCATTTTATTACACTCGGATTTCAGATTTAATCATTATATTTAATTTGAAATAAATTTGCATCTACTTTTATGATATAATTAATTAGTCCAAATAATTAACATGGTTAATAATTTCAAACAAAAAAAGTATATATGTTAGTATGATTAGTTAGAAGGTGATTAAGCAATGATTTAATTAATCCAAATAATTAACACGGTTAATAATTTCAGTTAAAATACTAAGGTCCTTCCAACAAAAAAAAAAAAATGGTAGTATGATTAGTTAGAAAGTGGCTAAGCTCTCAACACTCTATGTAATATTATTGTCCTAACTTATAAAAGAGTGTATATTTAAAGTTTTTAAGTTAAGGTGTTTAGGGTGTTCTTAAGTTATATATTACACTTTAATTAATAATTACCATCTGAATCCATTATTACAAGTATAAAACTGAATAAAAAAATTAACTCAAAAATTGCACACACGTAATATATACAAGTAATACTTATACCTCGGATCAAGTCTTTATTCTATTGTTAGGGACTTGAGAAAAAGAATGAACTAATTTCATTAGGGTCTTACTTTTTAAAGAAGTTAAATTTAGTGGTGTTCAGTCGGTTAACCGACCCGAAATAACATTAACCGAATTAACTGACCTTTCAAAATTTTTAACCGTTAACCGAACCGAAATTTTTTCGGTTAATTTGGTCGGTTAACCGAATTAACCGAAAATTATATGTTTTTTATTTTGGTTAAAAATTAACCGAATTACCCGAATTGCTCGAATTAACCGAATTACCCGAATTAACCGAATTATCCAAAATGAATCACTACATAATTAAAAAGATTACATAATTTTAGTTTTAGAATTTTATTTTTATTTATTAAATTATTTGTAATTTTTATGATTGGGTTGGATTGGGTAATTCGGTTGGTTGAATATTTGGGTTTAGGGATCGGGTTTAGATAAATAGTGGGCCTATTTGTATATTATAATTTTATTTATTAATTTTTTCAGTTAAACCGAAAAAATTCGGTTAACCGACCGGTTTCGAACCGAATTAACCGTTAACCGAAAAATCACAAAATAATTAACCGATCCCGACCGAAAAAATTCAGTTAACCGACCGATTAACCGAATTCGGTCGATTAACCGAATTTTTTCGGTTTTACCCGACTTTTGCACACCCTTAGTTAAACTCTCTTTTAATTAGGTATAAGGATAAACTTCATACATGATGTTTACCTCTTTTGTTACATTGACTCTAATCATTATTTTTTTAATCATTTTAACTTTCAACCTTAAATTTTTAGTTAATTTACTTTTGATCCGGCAAAAAATTAAATAATTTGTTGAAATTTTAACGGTCATGATCATGATAGCCTATTGACAATTCGTGTCTACATAAAAAATCCATTTGTTTTTTTAAAGATTATTCACTTCGATAGTAGAAATACATGTATGTTATTACGCGAGCTGTCACATCAATACTGTTAAAATTTTAACAATTCAATTAAATTTTCCATTTAAAAAACCAATTTAATTAAAAGTTAAAAGTTAAATACTAAAGTTATCAAAAAAAAATCAAAAAATTAAACAAAAAATAGGAACTATGCCTTTTAATTGCGATGTTTGGACTGTTTCAATGAAGTGAGATACAATTCAGGAAACATTGGCCAAGCCAAAGCTTATCTCAAGAGACAATCGGCCTGCCTTCTTTAGTATTGTTCAAAAGTCTCTCAATATTAGTGTGGCTGAAGTGACTTCTGCACCATATTTTGGCTGCAATATAGATATATATAACCAAAGTAATAAAGAGTCAGAAACCACAATAAACAAGCTCAAAACATGTTCACTTTTCATAATGTTTTTCTATTCATTTCTGAAATGAAAAGCTGATATATTCCTGCAAAGCTTAGTATATATATATAAGATGAATTCATTCATTCATTTATTTATAAGAATTCAGACAACCTGTCTTCCAACTAAAACATGGTCCTGAGTTTTAGGCAGCTTATATACATACATATATATATATATATATATATATATATAGCCTATAATTACCTAAAAAACTAAAGTAAACAATCTAAGTTTTTATAACCAGCTGAAAGGTCCTCTATATCCAATTTTTATAGTTGAAGGTATCTTCCCATGTTTAGAATATATAGATTGCAAATCTCATTGAAAATGAAAGTGATCTGATTATAAAATTCATATGCATCTTTTTTAGTAATTGGATGGAATCATGCACCTTTAAATTTCATCTACAAGCAACTCATTTCATCACCTCTTTTCTATCCACAAAGGTTTCAAGAGAGTTGAGTTGTCCAATTCAGTCATCATCATCACTTGGAGTGTTGATGACACCCATTTTCCTAGTCTTCAAGCTCTCTCTCACTTCCTTGTATACCTCAAAAATTTAGGGACCATTCTAGTTTATGACAGTGTGAGGGAACTGGTATGATAGGATAGGGACAATGCTAGTGTTTATCAACTCTTTTGCCCTGATAATAATAACATTCATGTCCTCGTAACTTTTCTTTCCTTGGAAACAGGTTACGGATATTAAGATTCGAATAGGGTTGTTACACTTTTTGGGACTTTAACTTGGTAAATTGTTCTCGAGGTTTTAATTTTTTTTGCTCATGTTAGTCAGTGAATTTGGCAATTGCTCCCACATTAGCACTTAAACTTTTTTTTTTCTAAGTTAACCTCTAAAATTTCCTTAAAAACCCTAAAGTTTAAGCCCCAATGTGAATATAATTGTCTAGTTCGAGTCTGACTATGATAATAATTGTTAAGTTCAAGGACTAACTTCGAAAAAAAAGTTCAAGTCTCAATACAGAAATAGTTACCAAGTTAAGGCCCCAAATAATGAGTAATACGTAGAAATAACAAGCTAATATAGCATTACACATACAATAATATGTTAATAACAAAACTTAATGAATTTAACAATTACCATTTGACTAGGACTAAAATTTTTAAATTCTAAAAGTACAAAAATTGAAAAAGACCAAATTAAAATACAAGTATTAAATTTACAACTTACACAAATGACAGGATCTAATAGTATAATTAACCTAAACTAAACTAAACCCTAGTTATCTTCATATTTCCTTCAGCAGATTCTAATGTGACACAAAGAAAGGTTTTCTTTTTTAGAGATACTCAGTCTCCTCTCTTCGCTTTGGAAGACTAAATTAGCCATTTGCATGCAATGCATATACACTTAGATTCTAATGGGAAATTAATAAATACTCGATTAAATAAATCCTTTTTTTTCTATTTTTCTTGGCTATTAAACAAATAAACAGTCTATGTCAAGCTTTGGGTTTGTTTATGTAAAAAATATAACGTCGGTAATGACAATATATCGCAAAAGAAAAAAAAATAGAAATAAAGAACACACAGATTTTACGTGGAAACCCTTTCGGGAAAAACCACGGGCAGAGGAGAAGAAAATTTACTATGTCAAATTCGAATCAATTACAAGAGGAATAGACCATGTCTATTTATAAGCTTATAAAGCCATATTCTAATAGGAGTGTAGTAAGATTGAAACTCCTTATTCTAATCAATATCAAATAGATGGAGTTTAATAAGGTTTAAAAAACCTTATTCAAAATAAAATAAAAGAAGTGTAATTCTATAAGGATTCTTCTTTTATTTTATTTTACCATTGTATTTTATTTAAATAAGAATTTGGGTCACTTAATTCTAACAATCTCCACCTTGACACGAATTCTCAATAAACAAGTTCTTCATCGCGAACTCTCAACGAACAAGTTCTCCACCTCTTCCATAAAACCCCTTAAGGGTTTAACTTCAACAATGAACACCAACCAAGTCTAAGCAATGCTTAAACTTGGTTATAGGAAGTGGCTTAGTCATCATATCTGCAGGATTTTCATGAGTACTAATTTTGCTCACAACAATATCACCACGAGCAATAATATCACGAACAAAATGATACCGAACATCAATGTGTTTTGTTCTCTCATGAAACATTTGATCTTTTGTAAGGAAGATGGTACTCTGACTGTCACAAAATACTGTGCTGATTTGAAGGTCTTCATTGAGCTCACTAAAGAGTCCCTTCAACCAAATAGCTTCTTTACAAGCCTCAGTAATCGCCATGTACTCAGCTTCAGTGGTAGACAAAGCGACTGTAGTTTGCAAAGTAGCTTTCCAACTGATTGCACAACCTCCGATTGTAAAGACATAACCAGTGAGAGATCTTCTTCTATCAAGGTCTCCAGCAAAATCAACATCAACATACCCAATGACTCCATCTCTAGTTCTCCCAAACTGTAAGCAAACATCAGTAGTACCTCGTAAGTATCTTAAAATACACTGAACTGCTTTCCAATGTTCTTTACCGGGATTCGCCATATATCTGCTAACTGCACTGACTGCATATGATAAATCTGGACGTGAACAAACCATAGCATACATGAGAGATCCCACTGCACTAGAGTATGAAACATGTGACATGTACTCAATCTCATCATCTGATTGTGGAGACAAAGCCGATGAAAGTCTGAAATGGGCTGCTAAAGTAGTACTAACAGGCTTAGCACTCTGCATATTGAACCTGCAAAGAACTTTCTCAATGTACCCCTTCTGACTTAGGTACAATTTACTTGCTTTTCTATCTCTGAGAATCTCCATACCAAGTATCTTCTTTGCTGGTCCTAAATCTTTCATCTCAAATTCTTCACTTAGTTGGGCTTTGATCTTTCTTATCTCTCCTTTATCTTTTGCTCTTGTACCACTGTCTTGGTGACTGTTTCAAACCGTAAAGAGACTTTTTCAGCAAGCAAACATAGTCCTCTTTTTCTGAGACTGTAAAACCCTCTGGTTTGTTGCATGTAAATATCTTCCTCAAGCTCTCCATGCAAAAATGCAGTTTTTACATCTAACTGCTCAAGCTCCAAATCTTGCATGGCCACAATACCAAGCAAAGCTCGAATCGAACTATGCTTCACAACTGGGGAGAACACATCTGTAAAGTCCACTCCTGGAATTTGACTGTAACCCTTTGCAACAAGCCTTGCTTTATATCTGGGTTCTTCAACTCTTGGAGTCCCTTCTTTCTTTTTAAACACCCATTTACAGCGAACAACCTTTTTACCTTTAGGAAGTTTCACAAGATCCCATGTTTTGTTTTTGTGGAGTGATTCTATTTCCTCTTGCATAGCAAACATCCACTTTTCTGAGTCTTCACAGCTAACCGCCTCAGAATAATTTGACGGCTCTTGGTTTGCATCTATATCTTCAGCCACATTTAAAGCATAAGCAACTAGGTCAGCCTCAGCATACTTCTTTGGAGGTTTAATTTCTCTTCTAGTTCTGTTTTTGGCGATAGAGTATTGTGGTGAAGAAGCAACTCTATTCTCAATTTTTGTACTGGCTTGAGGAGTTGACTCTGTATTAATCTGATGCTCCACCTGCTTTTGATTTTCTTTATTGGAAGAGTCTTTAAGAGATAAGTTAGGTAGCATAGCAGTTTCATCAAAAACAACATCTCTGCTAATCACAACTTTTCTATTTTCAGGACACCATAACTTATACCCTTTTACACCAGTTTTATAACCAAGAAAAACACATTTAATGGATCTTGGTTCCAATTTTCCATTATTAACATGAGCATACGCAGGACACCCAAAGATCTTTAAATCAGAATAATTAGCAGGATTACCAGACCATACCTCTTGTGGAGTCTTTTTCTCAATGGCAACGGATGGAGATCGGTTGATCAAAAAACATGCAGTAGAGGCTGCTTCGACCCAAAACGACTTTGGTAAGTTGGCATTTGACAACATGCATCGAACCTTCTCCATAATCGTTCTGTTCATTCGTTCTGCAACGCCGTTTTGTTGTGGAGTATGACGAACTGTCAAGTGTCTCACGATTCCTTCTGACTTACACAGTTTATTAAACTCATCAGAACAAAACTCTAAGCCATTGTCTGTGCGGAGGTATTTTATTTGTTTTCCCGTATGTTTTTCAATCATAGTTTTCCAAGACTTAAATGCGGAAAATACATCGCTTTTCTGCTTCAGGAAGAATGCCCAAAATTTTTTGGAAAAATCATCAATAAAAGTTAGCATATAATTAGCTCCACCTCTCGAAGGCACTCCTGATGGCCCCCACAGATCAGAATGAATATACTCCAATATTTACTTCGTGTTATGGATTCCTCTGGTGAATCGAACTCTCTTTTGCTTCCCAAAAACACAGTGCTCACAGAACTTCAGTTTGCAAATTCCTTACCCATCAAGAAGTCCTCTTTTGCTCAATCCTGCCATGCCATTCTCACTCATATGCCCTAGGCGCATATGCCAAAGTTTAGTAATATCATCATCTGACAAAGAAGAGGAAGCGACAGCTGCATCACTAATAACAGTAGAACCCTGCAAAACATATAACTTGGCATTCTTTCTCTGCCCTTTCATCACAATGAGGGAACCTTTGGAAATCTTCAACATCCCACTTTCAGCTGTGTATTTGTACACTTTTGAATCAAGAGTACTCAACGAAATTAAATTTCTCTTCAATTCTGGAACATGCCGTACGTCACTAAGTGTTCTGACAACTCCATCAAACATCTTAACTTTAATTGTTCCAACACCTGCGATTTTACACGAAGCATTATTTCCATCAAAACAACACCTTCAGACACCGTTTCGTAATTTGTAAACCAATCCCGATTAGGACTCATGTGGAAGGTGCAACCTGAATCAAGTATCCACTCCTCGCTCTCTTTAGAATTGTTGACAGAAGTGACTAGAAGTTCACCATCACTGTAGTCTTCTACAATATCAGCTTCACCAGAATTTTCTGGTTGTTTTCCCTTTTGATTCGCAGCCTCCCTTTTAATCTTGTTCTGTAGCTTATAGCACTCAGATTTAATGTGCCCTTTCTTCTTGCAGAAGTTACAAGTTTTACCTCTGTTTGAAGACTTTGATCTACCTTTAGATTTACCGCGAGGATTCCTTTCCTGTGTCCTTCCACGATCATCATCAGCATTCTGATCTTGTCTCCCACGAACAATAAGACCCTCTCCCTGGGAGTCGGGTTTAACCGCAAGATGCTTCATCTTATCATACGAGGTCAAAGAATCATAAACCTCATCAACTGTGAGAGACTCGCGGCTATACAAAATCGTGTCTCTAAAGGTTGAATAAGACGGGGGCAACGAACAAAGTAGAATCAACCCTAGATCTTCCTTATCATACTGAACCTCCATGGCCTCCAAGTTTGAGAGAATTTCTTTATAACAGTGTTCGTGCACAGACGCACCTTCCTCCAAACGATGAGCATAAAGTCGTTGCTTCATATGCAACTTGCTGGTTAGAGTTTTCGACATACATATTTGTTCTAGCCTCTTCCATAATGCTGCGGCAGTCTTCTCCTTCATCACATCCTGCAAAATTTCGTTAGAAATGCAGATGTAACTGTGTTAACGCCTTTCGATCCTTGCGCTTCTTATCTTCCTCCGTCAATGTCGAAGGCATCTTATCTACCCCTAGCAGGGCTTCCTCTAAATCACATCTGTGCAAGAACTGCCTGCGTCTTTATCTGCCACAACGCAAATCTGGTGTTGCGATCCAACAGCAGAATTTCATACTTTAAAGACGCCATTACCGTGATCGAGATGAAAAAAAACCCGGAAGCTCGGATACCAATTTGTAAAAAATATAACGTCGGTAATGACAATATATCGCAAAAGAAAAAAAAATAGAAATAAAGAACACACAGATTTTACGTGGAAACCCTTTCGGGAAAAACCACGGGCAGAGGAGAAGAAAATTTACTATGTCGAATTCGAATCAATTACAAGAGGAATAGACCATGTCTATTTATAAGCTTATAAAGCCATATTCTAATAAGAGTGTAGTAAGATTGAAACTCCTTATTCTAATCAATATCAAATAGATGGAGTTTAATAAGGTTTAAAAAACCTTATTCAAAATAAAATAAAAGAAGTGTAATTTTATAAGGATTCTTCTTTTATTTTATTTTACCATTGTATTTTATTTAAATAAGAATTTGGGTCACTTAATTCTAACAGTTTAAGACACATGGGTTGTATACAAAAAATGATCCAAGATGATGAGACTTTGGAAAACATTGAACATCATGATTTTTAGCATATATAATATACATTCTTGCATTAATTTAATCTAATACTTTGGGTTTCCATTTTATATATATAGAGAGAGAGAGAAATGAGGCAAAAGAGAGGAGTTTGTTCAAAGTTAGGCTTTTAATTTAGCTTGATTAGGTCATTGGTAAAGCCACTCTTGTTGGAGAAAAAAGACTGCCTTTTTTTTTTTTTGGTGAAAAAAAGACTGCCTTTTTATAAGGTTCCCATCATCATCCACCAACTAAAACTTCACTTAAAAATAAAGCCTTCAACTTTTCTTTTCTTTTCTTTTTCAAAAACCGGGACATAACTATTAAAATATATAAATAATTCCTAGTTTAATTGTAACCATTATCTCCAATCATTGTGAATTGCTTCTTTGAATCCAAGATACAATATAATCATCAATTATAAACATATATATATTTGAATGAGTGGTCACCAGTCATTGTTCAAAGCTTATCATGATGATAGCACAATGAGAGTTCCTTCCATGAGTTCATGGAAAACGACAACGATGCTCATCCTCGTAACCCATTTTTCCAATATCTTAAACCTGAACTAATGGTGGTCAGTTCTACATGAACTGTGGCACATGCTGTTGCAAAGACTATGGATTACATAATATATAGTTTATGAATTATGCGTTTCTCTTACAATGGTGCAAGACATGCCTATGAATATGTGATTTCATGTCCCAAGTTTTGTTTAATGAAAGAAAGGAAAATAACTGTAGCTTGTTGCTCCATGGATTAAGGACCACTGATGTTGCTTTCAATATTTACTGTTGATATAAGCAGCTGCATGCATTGCGGTGATAATAAATTTGAGTTTTAATCGTGCTTTTACAAAGTTTATTCGGGAACAAGATATTGAAGCCTTTGAATTTGGCCGATATTATTGGTACCTAAGAATGATTGCAAGCTTCTTAGATTGTGACCGGTAGCTGTTAGCTTCATCTCATCTGTTTTATTCAACCCCAAAGTGCAAAAAAAGGCATTACTAAACTCCTTTTTCAAGGATATACATTCATGTATACACTTGATTTTAAATACATAAGGTATATTTATTATGGGTAAAGCTAGAGGAGGCGAAATTAAATTATATATTTTTATGATAACTAAAATAAAATCCGAAATTATGGTTTAAAATCCGTTTAAACTCAAACTCACACTCACACGTAATTATGCATACTAAAACTCAAACTTAAACGTTTAAAATCCGAAATATTACTTTTATAAATAAATGAACATAGAACCCACCAATTAAAAAGTTTTCTTTCCTAGGGAAAAAGATTTTAAAATGTTATATATTTTATATTTTTGGGGAGGCGAGAGGGAAGAACATTGTATATAGTTTTGCATGTGCAAAGTATAGCCCTAGTCTAGATTAGAGTCTTTGAATTTCAAGCTTTCCCCATATCAAAAAGTATATCCATCCCTTTGGATATTTATTTATTTATAATAAATATTCTTAAAAGGAAAATGGGGGCGAGCTTTTTGCTTTGATTTAAGTAATGTGTGCATGCCTCTTTTTATGTGGGTCAATGGAGCCCACATGTTTGAAAGGCTTAGGATTGGGCCGGCAGCCTTCTGCCCTCAGCCGAAACATGCCGAGATGGTGCTTTGGGGGCTCTAAAATAGTCCGTCCCCTTTTACTCTTTGTGGGGTCCCCTTTTAGACCAAATCAAAGCTTCATTTGCTAAGGCTACGAGCCTTCCGCTTCGGATCCGAACCATGTGTTTAAATATAGTTGAACGTTGGTTGGAGGGCAAAATATTAAATAAAATAACATAATAGTCTCTCCTATTTTCCTCCCTCGCTTAAACATTTTGTTTATTTATTAAATGAGTCCGGATTTTGTATAATCTTATTAATTTTAATGAAAAAATTTAAAATTAAAATTAAAATTATTTTGAGATCACGTATCATCATCTGATTCATTTATCAATGATTAGTACATCAAATATAAAAGAGTATTTAAAAAGGAATATGATTGCTAGCTAGGCCGCCAACAATAATATAGTTTAGTTTAATGAAAGGATGGGTCCAAAAATCACCCAAATTTTACATTATATATAACCTTGATAAAGTGGGATTCTTGTTAATGAGCTTCTATCATGTTTTAAAGAATCTATGTAGGAAAAAAAAGAACAACTTAAAACTTGGTATTGTCTGAAGATGAAGTTGAAAGTAGTAATATCTAATATGGGAGTCATAATCAACTTAGGGTTTATTTTGTGTGTTTGGATGTTTGAGTTTCTCTAATCATGCTCACATATGTTTTAGGCTTTACACATAAGCAAAGGGACAGCCTATCCTTTATTTAAGTAATTGGACTATGTGTATTTTGGCTTTTAGACAAGATAGCTATTGATGGTTCTCCTACATTATGTGTATTAAGTTTCTATCAATATCTCAACTTTTTTTTCTTTTTTTTTACATGATTTGATTGGTGGGTGAATTTGATTTCAACTTGCTTTTCACTTTGATTTCATTATTATCCACATTTACAACTTAATTATTATTACTATTTAGTAATTTGATTTTTTTTAAAAAAATAGATTCAATTAACTATTGTCATTCATTAGTTGATTGAGTTTAATTTGATAATTGAAAATAGTTAAATTGATTTTGTTGATACATGACATCAATAAGGGTGAAGAGAGGGTAGTGTCGAAGAAAACCGATTCACTCTTGTTGGGGCCGAGTGCTGGAAAAGTAGAGAGCCTAGGTGGAGGTGATTGAGAACTTAGCATATTAGGATTTTGAAAGAGGAGAAGAGCCCCTCATTATGTTGATACCTTTGGGTATTTATAAGAGAGTGATGGTTTGCGGTTGGTTCCTTTTTGAGGAAGGTGTACCTATTAATAGCGAGTGGCCAAAGATGGACAGTTCCTCCTATGGGTGGTACAAGGCATGCAGATAGTCAGTTATTGAGTGACCATCCAAATAATATACAACGGAGGTGTCCCCTAATCGCTTTTCCTATTGTCACATGTCCAAGTCAAGGCAACGGTATAACAAATTTAATTGATTATCTAAATTGCTTGGAATTAAATAGGTATATATATATATATATATATATATATATATATATATATGTAATAGAGATTAATTTGTGAACAATTGTTAGATGAGATAGTCAACATCATACATAAATATTTTCATGCAATGTAGTAGATAATATGAACATGAAAGCAATATTTTACCTATTGCATAAAATAAGATTTTGATGGGGGTTTAATAGAGAGAATAGATTGTACGAGACTGTGATTCCACGTTATTTTTATCCTTTTCTAATAGGAGGATGACAAATCAGATTTTTCCTACTGATTTTTAGCATTTTTTGTTGAATTTGAATTTTTTCAAGAAGAAAAAACTGAAAATTAAGAGGAAAAATCTTATTTGTCATTCTCTTATTGGAAATGGATATAAATGACGTGAAATCACAGTTTCATATAATTCCTTCTCGTTTAATAGATATTATCACTGTTGTGATGTCATAATCAAAATGCTAATCCATAATACATTATCCTTTATTAATCTATTTTCTCTATATCTTCATAAAATTCGTTCCTTAAATTATAACCAAAGATTTTTTTTTTAAAAGAAACTCTTGGCTGATGTCTTTTTTTTTTTCCCTAAAAATAGGTTGAAGTTTAATGCTTTAATAATGTCAAACACGCAATTAATAAAGTTTTTCAAGTTCAACCTCTTCATACTAATAATGGAAACAAAGTGGAATTTCTACGACAACAATGCTTTTGATTTAAAATTAAGCTTGGTTAAGAAACTTGTATATATATACATATATATATATATATATATATATTTAAATTTTATAAACATGGTCAAACCCCTAAAATAATTTTAGGGTAAAAAATATAATTTTTAAAGGATTAAATTAAAAAAATTATCATTTTTAGGGAGTCAAAGTATAATTTAACCTTTAAAAATTTTAAAATGCTAAAATGAAAAATTTCAATTTTAGGGGGGCCAGGCCCCTATCAGCCCCCTAAATTCGCCCCTATTACAAATGAGTTAAAAATTTATCTCATGGCCGATTGAGTTTTAACTCGATTGACATGAGCATTATTGCTAATACAAGAGGACATGGATTCGAGTGCGCTGAAATGCATTATCTTCCTATTTATGGGTTAAAGAGAGGCTATGGGCAGTTCTAGGCATTATGTTAAAAAGAGCGTATATGATCAAAACCTATAATTATTACTTGAAAAGTACAAAAATATGAATTTGTCAAAATTGAATATATTTATGAAATTTCATGGATTTGAAAAATAAATACAAAGACTACATTTCTAAATATTTTATTATTCAATCTTACACTAGATTTGAAATCCGAATCTAAATTCTAAAATTCAATCAATAAAATTTTAAAATATACTAACAATGTATTAGATAAAATTTGAATATAATATTTTAGGTCAAAATTTGCTATTAGTTTATGTATTATGTGTAAGTTATGGATTTAATCCTTGTCATATAGTTTCGTCATATTTAGTTATTGTATTTTTCAAAATTTAAAATTTTGGTCTTATTCAAATGACAACCATTAAATTCGTTAAGTTAAATTCTACTTTTTCCAAAATCTTATGCAACAAATATGTTATAACATGTGTAATGGTATATTAGCCTGCTATTTTTATATAATATGAAAAAAAAGCCACATTGCTTTGAGTTAGCGGATTTAACGACTATTATTTGAGTCAGGGCTAAATTTAGAAATTCAAAAACTATATGGACTAAAAATAATTAAACTAGAAAATAGGGATTAAATCCACAACTTATTAAACTAATAGCATAATTCGACCTAATAAATTAATTGCTACGGTTTAAGTTAGGATAAAAATAAAAAAAAATACAAAAACTAAAATTTACCAAATTAGATTATAAAAACTATATCTAAAATCTATATATAATGCATACACTAATAACATAATCTAACCATAAATTAGTAAAGGGATTAAATTTTAAATTCTTTGAGAATTATTCAATCATAGATGTTATTTAAGCACATATATTTATATTTTAGGTGTTATTTTCCAAAAAAAAAATGTTTAAATAGATCAAGTACATTATGTCCATCTATTATTATTATTTCTTAGAAATCATCTCAAAGGATATGAGTACAAATACAATTAAGTAAAATCCATCCGTAGCGAGATTTGAGTCCGGATAAATTTAGGCATCACTTACACATGTTTTTACTTAAGGTGGGATTCAAATCCGAACCTTCAAGATCTCAAGTCTCATTATCAACCATACCAAGAACTTATTGTTTATAGTATTAAAAATTAAATTTAGATTATTTGATGAAAAGCTTAAGCATTCATTTTCTTTAAACAAAAGGTTTAAGCATTGAGTTAAGATTTAATCTCTCTAATTTCACATGATTTGATCATATGCTTTTGCAATGTTATTAATAGGTCTGAATTGATAACACTATTGGCTCATGACCTCAAAAGTGATGACGTAACTCTTTTTACATGTAAATTTGTTATCGGTTAAACACGATTAATTAAATTTCCACGTGGCTTTTAACTATATGATCAAATCATAATAATAATAAAAAATTCCCGTCATTACTTTAACGACGGTAACAATTGGTGCTAACAGTTTGGACTTACTGATAATATTATAAAGTGGAGAGGCCAAATTATACTATATTAAAGTAGGAAGATTAAATTTTAAATTTCAAAATATTATAGGGATACAATTAGAATTAAACTTTTTTTAAAAGAAGAAAGGTGTTGGATTACAACAAAATTTGAGACTAAATGGATAATTACATCAATTTAGTTTCTAATAACCTAAAAATAAATACATAAAAAAGTAAAAAAAGCAAAAAAATAGAAAAAATAAATAAAAAAGAAGAAAGGTTTAAAATTAGTCCATCATTTTCTCACTTGGAGAAATATAAACCATGAAGCTCTCTCGTAACCGGTAGGTTCGGAGTCAGGTTTGGTGTATAGTTTTTCTCTTTAATATTAGAAGAGAAACCGTGGAGAAAACAGAGAGGAAGAGACAGAGCCAGGAAACAGGGGGAAAACAAAACTGAGAGAAAGTGAGAGAAAATGAGGGAAATTTGTTTTTAAACCCTCCAAATTTTCTCTCCTTGTATTATCTGTATACAATTATTCAACACTTATTCTTTAAAAATCATAGAAAAAAAAATAGAAACACAACAAATTTATTAGTTCTCTGTTTTTAACCTCTTCCTTTGACAAAGCTTTTTCATTATAAGAGAAGGAAAAAAACCATTCGGAATATAAAATATTTTTATGATTTGGGTTTTGAAAATTAATTTAAATGAATTGAAATTCTGAATTGAGTTTGAAAAAGAAGTTGTGATATCTTTTGTAATTTTTGAGTAAAAAAGAATGGGATTGGAATTGATTTCACAAGTTTCCGTAATATCAGTTTTGGAAGAAGTTATTCAACAGCATGGAAATCGAATTGAAGATGTTGCTAATTTGGTTTCAAGAAATACCGACGAAGCTTGTAATGATTTAAAAATTTTTTTTATTCTGCCCTGTTTTTGTTTTTTTTTTTGTTCTGCCCTGTTTTTAATTTGTTTTATGATTTTAGTGAACGATCATTTTTTTCATATGTCTTTATATTGATCAATTTTAAGATTTTCTGCAATATAATCTTGGGTTTTAATCATATTTAGTCTTTGTGCCAGATTATTATCATGCTAGGAGCTTGAAATTGATCTATTTATTACCAGTTTTCATGATTTTATGACAATGCTGGACGTTTGTGGTGGTATTTTTGCAGAAATTTTACTTCTTCAAGATTATAAATAATCTCCAAACAAATTGGAAATGCAATAGATTTCCATGATTATCTAAGCTTTCTTTTTTGCAAAAAAGAATGAAAAAAAAGCTTTAATCTCATCACATTTTATATTTTTGTAGCTTTGCAAAGAAATGATGCTGCTGGGTGGCTGAGAAAAACAGTTGGTGTTGTTCTTGGTAAAGATTTGCCAGCTGAGCCTTCTGAAGAAGAATTCAGGCTTGGGTTGCGAAGTGGAAAGATCCTTTGCACTGTTCTAAATAAGATTAAACCTGGATCTGTACCAAAAGTAAGTACGATGATTTCACCAAACTTTTTTCTGATAGTATTCCATTTGTTTGATTAAGTGTTTGATTAAGGTCTATTTTTTTTAATGTCAATTCTAGGTGTTGGAAGGGCCTAGTGATTCAATTATTATTCCTGATGGGGCTCCTTTATCACCATACCAATTAGAGAATCTGAGGAACTTCATTGCATCTATTGAAGAAATGGGAATTCCAACTTTTGAAACCTCAGATTTGGAACAGGTTAGCATTGAAGTTTTAGATTTTGTAAGAATGAAACCATTTAAACAATAATGTTTCTTGATTTTCATTTTTCTTTTTGCAGGGTGGGAACTCTTCAAGGATTGTGCAGTCTGTTCTAGCATTAAAGTCTTACAGTGAATGGAAAAGAAGTGGTGGAATTGGTCCATGGAAATATTTAGAAAATTCCAAACCACCATGTTTCCCAAAACCGAAACCATTCACACGAAGAAACAGCGAACCATTCATGCATACCTTTTCAAGGACAATGTCATTGGGTGACAAATCAGCGGATAGCTTCAACAGTGAGCAGTCGGAAATCAGCGACACAGTTAGTGACCTTTTTCTTGCTGTTTTCTTTTTTCATGTTCATACTATTAGGATTCAAATGATAAACACCAAAGCTCATTTCAGGGTTCCATGCCTTCTTTGCACCTGCTAGTTCGTGCAGCTCTTTTAAATAAGAAGCAAGACGAGATTCCAATGGTATGGTCCTTACTCCTCCTCCTCTAGAAAAATATCTCGATTAATTACTTTAGTTAAGATGGAGTATGAGGTTCCGAGAAGTACCGAGTCTTTGGAGAAATTATTTGGTGTTAAATATGCAAATCCTCTTCCTATATAGTATTAGAATGGGATAGTGAATCTGGAAAATGTCAATCTTTTAAGGGAAGATGTGTTGCAGTAACCTTTTACTTTCCAAGTTAAGTTGCTTCAATCTATCAGTTCAATAGTTTAATGAGGGAAAACTTTAAAAACAACTCTTTTGGTTCTTCCACAGATCGTGGAATCTATGATAAAGAAAGTATCGGAGGAGTACGAGCGTCGCTTGGCAAGCCATACTGAACTGGTGAGCAGCTTTAATTTTTCACAACTGTCAGATTCTTTATACTTAGAATTTTTTTCTCTTTTGTAAGTATAGTTAGTGCTAAGGGCTGTATGCAACATGTTTTATGGTGTAATCTGTCTTATCATCTCAGCAAATGTTCATATACTTGGGTCCTTAATTCTCTTAGTAGCTTTCTGCTTTAAAAGAAAAGGTAAACTTAGTTTGGGTTATCTGACAGATTAAAAGTAGTCCAAAGGATACGGAAGAATCGGTCCCTGATAATTCTCTTTCTCGAACTGCTTCATGTGATGACAAGGTAGGTCAAATATTTCCAAGTAGCTTTCAGCTTTCTGCTTTAAAAGAAAAGGTAAACTTAGTTTGGGTTATCTGACAGATTAAAAGTAGTCCAAAGGATACGGAAGAATCGGTCCCTGATAATTCTCTTTCTCGAACTGCTTCATGTGATAAGGTAGGTCAAATATTTAATTTTCAGTTATTGCTTCATGTAATTATCTATTAAATACTTTCATATCCTCTAAATAATATAACGATGAAGGTTGAGGTAGAAGTAGAAGTAGAGGCACCAGTGGAGGAAACGATTGATGATGAATCATCAATCGGGTCAGAGAAAAAGGAACTTCCGAATGAGGAGTGCAATACTGATGAGGAGGCAACAAGACATCTTTTGAAACAGAAGACATTGGTTGAACAACAACGACAACATCTTCTGGTAATTTGCAGCTATCACTGGTTCTAGTTATAAATTTCGTATTATCTACCATAGGGGTGTAGATAAGAAGTAGTGCATGTCTTTGTGCCTGTAGGAATTGAAGCACAGTCTTCATGCGACAAAAGTAGGTATGGACCTTTTGCAGGTGACTTACCGCGAAGAGTTTAACAATCTAGGTACAAACTTGAATAAATCCATGATTCCTTTTATTTTGTTCTTAAATTGAAGATGCAGTATTTCTCATCGTAGCTTCTCTTAATAGGTAAACACTTGCACAGTATAGCTTATGCGGCTACGGGATATCAAAGAGTTCTTGAAGAAAACCGCAAGTTATACAATCAAGTGCAGGACCTGAAAGGTAGTAGTCTTAACAGTTCAAAAGTTTGGCTTAGTGAATATATCATGTATCACATTCAAACCAATATCTCAATTGTGTTCGTTGATAACTATGTTTTAGGGTCTATAAGAGTATACTGCCGAGTAAGGCCATCTTTGAGTGGGCAATCGAACAATTTGAGTTGTGTAGAGCACATAGATGACACAACTATCACAGTCCTCACCCCTTCAAAAACCGGAAAAGAGGGACGAAAATCATTTACTTTTAACAAGATATTCAGTCCTTCTGTAACCCAAGGTTAGCAATTCTGAAAGAAAACTTGTTCCATCTATGTTGCTATACATGTTATTTTCTTTTTAGTTTGTCAGTCTTTCCTGAGCATGAATTCTCATTCCCTGCAGCGGAGGTTTTCTCTGATACCCAACCTTTGATTCGATCTGTTCTTGATGGTTATAATGTTTGTATATTTGCTTATGGTCAAACGGGATCAGGGAAAACTTATACTATGGTAAGAAATGCAGCATTTTGTCACCGCAGTGATATTTGCTATTAAGTTGATTAACAAAAGCTTGTTCTTCACTAATGCACTGTAGTCAGTCAAATAAGTAACTATAATTCATCTCATTTGTAAATCCAGTCTGGGCCTACAGAGCTCACAGAGGAAGGCTTAGGTGTAAACTACAGGGCATTGGGTGATCTATTTGAACTCTCAAACCAGAGGAAAGAAACTATTTCCTACGAAATTTCGGTGCAAATGCTTGAAATTTACAATGAGCAAGTTAGGGATCTCCTCGCAGCTGATGGTCTAAATAAAAGATATCCTTTATATCAGCCATATGTTTATCTAGAATGTAATATCTTGTTTATTCTGACTCACACACCCTTTTGTGTTCTTTAACTCCTACATACACTAGAAATCCGTAACAGCTCTCAAAATGGGATTAATGTACCTGAAGCTCACCTTGTGCGTGTATCATCAACATCTGATGTCATAAACTTGATGAACCTTGGGCAAAAAAATCGTACAGTTTTCTCCACAGCCATGAATGACAGGAGTAGTCGATCTCACAGGTCCATTTAAATGTGCTGGTTTTAATTTCACCAGACTGAATTCATTTCTAGTTTTGTTCTAGAACATGCTAAGTTTATAATGTGGTGTCCTTCAATGCAGCTGCTTGACTGTTCACGTTCAAGGAAAAGACCTCACATCAGGAAACATTATTCATGGCTGTATGCATCTGGTTGATCTGGCAGGAAGTGAAAGGGTCGATAAATCTGAGGTGACGGGAGATCGGTTAAAAGAGGCACAGCACATCAACAAATCCCTTTCTGCTTTAGGTGATGTGATTGCGGCTCTTGCTTCAAAAGGTTCACATGTTCCCTATAGAAACAGTAAACTCACTCAATTGCTCCAAGATTCACTTGGTAAGATTATGGTGAACTCCTCCTACATAAGTACTGTTTCTTTTCGTTATCCAATGCAGTATTCTTTGCTGATCATGTTATTGCCCAATCTGTCAGGAGGACAAGCCAAAACACTTATGTTTGTTCACATTGCTCCCGAGTACGAAGCTTCTGGAGAAACAATTAGCACGCTTAAATTTGCAGAAAGGGTAGCCACAGTTGAGCTCGGTGCTGCTAAAGTAAACAAAGATAGTGGAGAAGTGAAAGAGCTTAAAGGACAGGTTTTTTTTTTTTTTTTTTTTTTTTTTTTTTTTTTTTCTTTCATTTGAGCCTACATTTTTAACTTGAAACTGTTGGGGCTGCCTGCTGTTGTCAAACCTGTGTTCATAGTTACTCATTTATTTTGCATAACCATAGTTTCCCTTATTTTTTCTTTTAAACTTTTTGCAGATATCTAGTCTTAAAGCTGCCTTAACCACAGCGAAAAAGGAAGGAGAGCCTGAGCAACTGCAACGTAGCCAAACCATATCCATATCCAGTAGCCCAGAAATAATCATACCAAGTCTTGGAACATCCCCTTCTCTTCCAAAATCGCAAAGTTCCAGCGACCACTCTAGCAGTGTCACTAATGCAGAGGTATATTTAACTGCCAAAGTTGGTAGGAAATGATCACCTACCTCAACTGTGAAGAACTTAAAACTGATTTTATTGATTAATATATGTATACACTAATGAAAAGATTTGCCTAACTTGGATCTACTTCGCCTGATGATTCAGAATGAGTCTTCAACCACATCTAGGAGAGATAGTTTGGAAATCCAAGAGATGTTGGCAAATCCATCACTTTGGCCACCTCTTGGAAAGCCAGCTTCAAGTGCTAAGGAGGATAATAAAGATTCCGCTTCTGGCAGGTGGAATGAAACACTCATGGTGAACAAGAATGACAAGAAGGATCCAATTCCAGCGGCAGGCAATGCTCGATGGAATCCCACCAAGGTATACCCGGAACAAAACTTGAATAAACTCACTGCAAACAAAAACACAAAGGGCAACCAAGACCATGATCAGCAACGAATTCGGCCCGAAATTGGCTCTACCGATGATTCTTCTGATCTTGATGAGTGTTCGGAGATCGATTCAGTTTGGCAATCCAGCATTCCGAAAGTCACCAACAATAGTAGTCCAAATGGGTTGGCATCTAAACCAAAGAAACAGCAATACAATCATGTAGCAAAGCCTAAGAACACAGATTTCAAGTAAGCTGCCTTTACTACTCATCAATGTTCACATATACACATTCATTTTTCATTCTTTACTACCTGAGTCCTTCACTTTTTTCATTTTTTCTTTGTATGCAACCAGGAGTGCAATTCCATCATTAATTCCTTCACCATCAACCCGGAAACCGTCTAATGGAGCCAATCCAAATACGAACAAGCCAAAGCGGAAAACTGGATATTCAAAGTGATTAAACTACAGTGTTAAGAGAACTGGCTTCCTCATTTCATTTCTTTTTCTTTCTTTGTGAAATTTGTATCCCTTTTCTTGCCCTTCTTACTTGTACTATCACTTAGTTGCACTGAAAAGGAGATACTGACATATATAAAAAGTGGCAACAATTTTGGGTTGCCTTGTGTTTAGTGCAGGTAATCATAATCCCTATGATGATCATCTACCTTCTTGATGTGATTCGGAAATTCTTTGGTTTTTTTTTTTTCTTTTATTTTTCTCCCTTTCTCCCTCTATTGTTCTTCTTGTAGCATTAAGGACTTGAAGGAGGAAATTGTATTATATGGAGTACTTTGGCATCTTTGGTTTACTTTTTGCCATATGAAGATTTTTAAGTATTAATGTTTCATTATACTTCTTTTATGATTACATTAACATTCATATGTTTTTTTCTCTCGAAATCCATTATTCAAAAAATAACTATTTAAAATGATGTATAGAACTTTTGTCAGATACCCTATTTAACTCGTTAGACAAAGATTCAAACTTTATTATCTTTCAAGAATCGTATAAAACTCTTATCATATATATTGAATTGATGAACATAATGGGAGTGATTTTAGCCACAATTGAAGCACAATAATCATCCATGCATGTCAACATTACCTTCCAAATGAGTGGCTAAACCTAAGTAGGTCCCATAAACACATGGCCACATCAGCAAATTCCTTGATATTTCTTTTTCCCATGACCTGAAACTTTACCCCCACCATTGTTTCTGCCAGCCAAAAAACAGCAAATTTCTATTGGTTTTCTTTTTCAATTTTCCTTCTATGAAAAACAGTTTCTTTTGTGGATGAATGAGCACATTAGTCAAACCTAAAAATTCCTTTTAGACCCTGAAATTTTGACAGGTAATTTTCTTTCATCATATAGCCAGATAGATTATTCCTTGTCAATACCACTTTCTCCTTTTATTATACCTACTATCTTACCTTTTTTACATTATAATTATTAGTTGTCAAAGAGGGTAGGATGAATTGGTAGTTAACATAAATAGTTAAATATACGAATAAGTTTTAATTTGATTAACATGAATATTATTGTCAATATAAGAAGATATGGGTTTAAATATGCTGAAATGTATCATCAATTTTTTTTATTTGGTATATTTTTTCCCTAAATTATTAGAAGGAAAAAAATATTAAGTAAGATTTAGGACATAAGTGTCATTAAAAGATTTTTTTGTGCAAAATTGAGCACCTGAATTGAAACCCGCGTTTCTCTCGCTCTAGATTTCTCTTCCAATCAAATCACTGTTTTAGGGCTTTGATTTTTGTAACCCAGAAAAAGCACTGGAAGGAGAATGTTTTTTTGTACATGCACAGAAATGAAGAAATACCCAATGTATAGTTATATCTGCTCGATCTGAGGTTTTCTCCCTCTTCGTCTTCAATTGTGAGTTTTCCCCCTTCAATTTTCACTTTTTTGGAGTTTCGAGTTTTCAATTTTCAGCTTAATTTCTTCCTTTGTGGATCTTGAACTGAACTTTGTGTCTGTAAGCCATCGGTTGAAAATGGGTTGTTTCTTTTCTGATGGAATGATGGGTTAAACATGACAGTTTTTGGGGTTAACTTTTTAATGGATAAATAATTTAGCTTTGAATATTAAATTTGTACATTGTCTTTGTTTGATTCATTATTTCTTTATCACCTTCATTGCCTGTGGGTATTGATGTAAATTTAACTAAATTGAGGTTATATGTGGAAAATTTTCAGATCAGTTTCTGGGATTCTTTTTTTTTTTTTTCTCTTTTCGATGTTATGAATTGAAGTGGTGAAATGTATAAGGGGATTTTTTGTTAATTGGTCTTGTTAGACTGTGGTTTTTGCATGGAAGCTTTAATTTTTGTTAAAGCTTGAGATTATTTTGTGCATATATGTATTTATGTTTGATCCCTTTAGCTTTGTTGTGTCATCTCTATAATGTTGAAATAGTTTGGGAAGCTCTAGAATTGTTTGATTCATATTTAGTTTCTTTTAGCTGATTGTGTGGTAAAAATGTGATCTAAAGGTTAAGGATTTGGAATATACCATTTCAAACTAAACTGTTATTTTAAGAATTTATGTATCTGCCTTGCAGGTTTTTGTGACATTTGAATGTGGTAATGCTAAATTGTTTCATTTGGATGCTGAGGCTGTAGCAGTGGAGTTTGGGGAATGTTGATACCTTAACCAATTTGAGCCAGGCTGACGTATAAAGGATGAAACCACCTCTTGTTCCACTTGCGACCTTACTTGGTCGTGAATTGAGGAATGTAAAAGTTGAGAAGCCTTTTTGTGAAGTTTGGACAGGCTGCTTTGGCCAAAAAAGGAGAAGACTATTTTCTGATTAAACCTGATTGTGAGAGGGTTCCTGGGAATCCGGAAACATCTTTTTCGGTATTTGCGGTAATTTCTTCTTCCTGCGAACCCCTTTCCTTCTCTCTCTCACACATGATGGATTCCTCTTGTTTGGTTATGAAGTAACAAATAAAAAAAAGGGCTAATTTGAGTTGGAACGAAGCTTAGTACGGCAAGTTATGTTCTTGTTTAATTTGTATGGAAGAGATTAGTACTGAAGTCTTATGGTTTGTCTTCAAGTTGAGCATGTAAAAATGTGACATTACTTTTGGTGCTTGTTGAGATTCCTAATATTGGTTTTATTCACAGATTTTTGATGGGCATAATGGTATATCAGCTGCCATTTTTGCGAAGGAGAACTTATTGGGTAATGTCTTGAGTGCAATTCCACAGGGCATCAATAGGGAGGAGTGGCTTCAAGCCCTTCCTCGGGCTCTGGTTGCAGGTTTTGTGAAAACAGACATTGAGTTTCAGCAGAAAGGCATGTATTCATTTCTATTTCATCACACTTGTTTTCTCTCAGTCAAATTCTGTTGCATGCTTATCTTTGTAGTCATTTGTATTGATGACAGGGGAAACTTCTGGGACAACTGTTACGTTTGTTGTGATTGATGGATGGACTATCACTGTTGCTTCTGTTGGTGATTCTCGATGTATATTGGACAGCCAAGGGGGTGTAGTTTCTCTCCTGACTGTAGATCACAGGCTAGAAGAGAATGCAGAAGAAAGGGAGCGTGTCACTGCTAGTGGTGGTGAAGTCGGAAGACTTAATGTTTTTGGGGGCAATGAGGTATTTTTACTCTTACAACAAAAGGAGTTTTCATCCTTTTTTGGGTGGGAGGATGGGTTGGTTGTGAAAGTTATGGATGTTTATAACTCCTTATCTTTATGGATTGAATATCTGTAGGTTGGTCCCCTCCGTTGCTGGCCTGGTGGATTATGCCTCTCTAGGTCAATTGGTGACACAGATGTTGGAGAGTTTATTGTCCCCATACCGCACGTTAAGCAAGTGAAGGTTACATCTTTGTGTCTTATAGCTGATGATTTATTAATTTTCTTCTGATCATTGAAATCCTAAAACTTCTTTTCTATTTTGTCTTAGTTGTCAAATTCTGGAGGGCGACTTATTATTGCTTCAGATGGTATTTGGGATGCTTTGTCTTCAGACATGGCTGCTAAGTCTTGTCGGGGGTTACCGGCAGAGCTTGCAGCAAAGCTGGTTGTTAAGGTGATACCTGGATTGGTGCCTTCTCACTATAGTATCCACTCAATTTACCTTGATATTAATTCCTGTTTTTTACACTCTTTTAGGAAGCTTTGAGGTCAAGGGGCCTGAAGGATGATACAACGTGCCTGGTTGTTGATATTATTCCTTCTGACCAGCCTGTCCTACCTTCAATACCTATGAAGAAGCAGAATGCGCTTAGTTCTTTTCTTTTTGGGAAGCGATCTCAAACTTCTACAAATAAAACTACGAATAAACTCTCTGCTGTTGGAGTTGTTGAAGAGCTATTTGAGGAGGGTTCTGCCATGCTCGCTGAAAGGTTCATTCATCGGAACTTTTCCTTCTAATTTATTTATTTTTATTGTCTTTTGCTTTATAACATGCATGTAGGGAAAGAATATGGGTTGTCTTCGAATAAACTGGCTGAAGTTACTAATCAATTTCCCCAATATTTTTTTATAAATGTGCTAGTAGCGTGTATCCATAAGTAGATTTCATGTTTGACATGGTACTCGCAATCAATTAATCTTTTCTTTCCATAATTTCATATCAAATTTGCACCTAAATGCCTGTTTATTAGGCAAAAGAAGCAGTGACTCTTTGCAAGATGGCACTTTAGTTGTTTGAATAGATTTCATATCATGTGGCAACAATTATGAGGTTGTTAGTTGACCAACAAAATGAAATATATGAGTATCTAGTCCCACTGATTTTCGTAATAAAACTTTGCAGGTTGGGTAAGGATTTTCCCATGAATACAAACTCAGGACTCTTCAAATGCGCGGTCTGTCAAGTCGATCAACCTCCAGCTGAGGGTTTAACAGTGAACTCCGGGCCATTTTTCTCACCTGCTTCAAAGCCATGGGAAGGACCTTTCCTCTGCACCAACTGTCGGAAAAAGAAAGACGCCATGGAAGGAAAAAGGTCAAGCAGACCCACGGTGCTCGCATAATATCATGTTATGTAACAAAGTAAATATGCAATTGTTTTTTTTCCGTGGCAGTGCGAATATGCTTTGTTTCCCATTACCTGATGAGTGCCATAGATGCGTGTAAGAATCAAGGTAGAGATAACGAGTTAGGTGTTTTTGCGGTTATTGTTTTCGAGTTTATGTTTGCGCTCGGCTGTTTTACTGACCAACTTGGAACAAAGAATGGTATGTGATAGATATTTGGTATCATAGTTTGATTGCTAACAGCTTGAATTTGTAATTAGAAGTGAAGATTGCAAGTAATATATGCATTTCAGCTTTCCTTTCTGCATCAGTAAGGACATCATCATCTTCTCAATTTCCTAACTTTATTGTGATACGGCCAATCATTAAACTTGATTGATGCTTGTGAACTGCACTCTCTGCTGTTATATATTACCACATTGCACTGCAATTTTTTGCCTTCTCCTGCTCAGACTCGGACTTGATTTTTACTTATATAGAATTTGTTTGCCATGAACTTTATTTAATACTTTAGCACTCAAACTTTGACATCTTCCTTCGGCTCATCCAAAATTTTATAAAAATGATTATTTATTTTTTTAAAAAATAAATTAAATATGTTATAAAATCTTATAAATTTAAGAATTTGACATCAAAATATATTTAAAAAAATTAAAGTAGTTACAAGTTATTGTTTTTTTAAGTAAAAAATAGTTATAGATTATTATAAAATTAATAGAGCGTTAAAGGCGGGTGAATTTTACCTAAACTTGAATTATGATAAAAATTTTAAGGGAATCATCTCACTCCATCCCCAAATTGAAATTCAACTAATTAGAGATTTTTTAGTAAATATATTAGCATTCATGGTGTGATTTTCCTTTGTTGATCGCTTGAGGAACTTTTAACCCAAAAATTGACAAGAAGGTTTAAGTGCCAGGTAACTTGGGGATATTATAAAGAAAGGCTAATCACAGTTTAATAGCCCTTACCATAAAAGCTAAAAAGGCGAGTCAAAAAGAAAGTATAAAGCAAGGGAAAATCATCTCAAATTACCTCATTGGGTTACAAAGAACAGGCAACTTCAGCTAAATTGTTTTCACTGAACAATGGAAACTAATCTAACATGAAACTTTATTAATTGACATGACAATGAAACTAAGCAACCAAAGCCACAACATAACCATCATACTCCAACAGATACACATGACATAAAACCAAAGATCACTCTATTCCAAGAACCAGGAATTGTATAGCTTTGTCAAAGAAGCTAATCAGAAAGGAGGCAACCATTGCAGCTCAATGCCAAAGTTCCAAGATTCAAGGGGTTCATCAGCCTGTTTATCAACCACACAAGTATAAGCAGTGCAGCCTCCCAGCCTGGCCCTGATCCTATGCGATGTCATCGATGAATCTTTCAAGAAATGGCAGCAAAGTGTTCCTTTGCACCGACACCCTTCCCCCACTTCCTCGAACTCCCTACAGAAACTGCTGGAAGAACAATTCAATGGGGATAATAGAATGTTATCGGAGCAGTTGAATAACATGACAGTGTTACGAGTGGATATGTTGAAAGGCAAGTTCTCATCCAGCATCAACCCTCCCTGATCGAGATCAGATGAGTAACAAGTGTTTTCCTGGATCAAAGGTGGCTTTATAATAAGCTTATTAGCCTTAGGGTTAATGCTGAGAATCTTATAGTAAAACCCTGAAGCTGACATGAACTCCAAGGCACCATTGTTGCAGTAGATTCTATACCTGGGATCTCCACAGTTTTCATCAGTGCTAAGTGGATATGGAACTTTTATCTTTCCACATTTGGGACAAGGACGGTAAGCTGACACTTGGGTTACTAAAATAAACAAAACAACTACGACATGCACCATTGTTATCAGTTCAGGGTTTGACAAACTTAGAAACAAGGAATATAATTGAGCAATGAAAAGCCTGAGAACTGGATGCTTATTTATATACAAAAAGTGGCACCCAAAGCTGAACTTAAAAATAAATAAATAAAAGGTGCATCCATTTTTGAGCGCATTTAGAAGAGTATTATGGAGGGATTGAATATATAAAATATATAGAGCTAAGTGTGACCTGCATGAACTTTGAAGATGATTTGCTAAATATGTGCTAAAAGTTAAATAACATGAATGGGTTTTAATGTACATTTGAGGATGGTGTCTCCGCAACCAATCCATGATTAGCATTTATAAGAATATAATAGGCTTCTAGTTCTAACTTCTAATTCCATATACCGAAAGGGAAACCAGAATATTAATGTGCCGACAAGGACTACTGTTAAGTGCAGCCGAGGATATTTTATTGTTATGACTACTAATAATTACATATGCATTAAAAAAACATTTACATTTCATACAATGATAATATATTATATACAATATACGGTGACCGTGAATTACATAATGTACGTTGATTAAAAGTTTTAAATACTGTCATACCCTCGTGTACATCTTGTTGAAGTATAAATCTTGTAGATAAAAAAAAAATCCAATGAGCCACCTTGCAGACTCGTGAGGAGAGTAGTCTCGTCAAAAGACCCTATAATGTAAGGCGAGCCTAGACTATCCTTAGAAGATATATACAGAGAAGAGCTTTTGATAGCACCCATCAATTCATTACCTCTATGATCTGATGAAACATTTCGTCTAATCCCTTTAAATCAACTCCAATAATATCTTAAGCTAACATTTGTCACTTTACATTCTACATTTAGGAGGTAAAGTGTGCAATGGTTGAGACCCACGACAAGCTAACTTCCTCTATAAATATCCTCTCTTAGCATCAAGGTGAGAACGAAACATGAGAAGATAAACGTGTTAGAAAATATAGGCATCACAATATAATCAGAGTAATTACATGTTATTATTTACTAACATAAAATGTTAGCTCAAATTAAAAGTATGGGTCAAATATGTGTAGATACTCTAGTAACTACTTTTTAATTAATGATGAGCTTATTAGAAATTAGGTTAATGTGCAAAAATTATATATTAAGGTTATGGTCTGCAAATTACACATATTTAACTTTTCTAATATCCCATCTTTAGAAAAGAGAGCCACATTCTCTGAATTACTTATGTGCTAATTTGGAAGATCAAAACCACAAGATCAAAGATTCTAAGAAATTAATGAATTTAGATATGCTTCTGCATTTAGTTTTGTTCCTGACAATTTAACATGATAGATCCTGGTCAATAAAATTTTATATCAAATCTTGTTTTTACGATTTTAACAAGTGACACCCGAGCCTGGTCATGTTGAATCATTAGGAATTGATTAAGTTTCTTTCTTTTTGGAAAGTATGTGTAGGTTGGGTTTGTTATGAATTTACTTCTAATCAGTTCTCTGGTGAATGATCTTGTTTCTGTTATTAGTTTAAGTTGAATTTGTTTCATCGAAAGTTCCAACTTTTCCCAAGTACTGATGCAAAATTTCATGTTTAAGTTACTAAATCATCGGTTTAAGTTAGATATTTTGTGGGTTTAGTCGTGTTTGTTACAAAGTTTTGATATTTTTTGGTCAAACATTATCTAAAGAATTTTCGGGTGATCTGAACAAATACAATATTGGCTTTGAAGTGTTGTATTTTGGGGGTGCTTTTGTTGGATATTGATTTGGGAAACCCCTATTGCATGATCAACTTTTTACTTCCTTTGTAGGTTCTTGATTTTACTCTTAGTTTACTTGTATGAATCCATACATTATATCTTACCATTTGTTTAATGCGTGATGCTTTTGATACTCCTCTTGCCAATATAAGCTATGAATTTATGAATCTTTTAGCATGTTGCTGCTTTAAAATATATATATATTTGGTGGTTACAAAATTTTTATAAGTATTCACGCATATAAAGGTTTTTTTACGCTAATCCCCTTAATTATTAATGCAATTTTGGAGTTATATGTAGATGCAAAGTACGTCGATAATATTTTCATTATATGCATATACATATCAATGAATTTAAGAGAATAAAGTATGATTTTATTTTACACGAAATGAGATTGATTTTAGTGGCACGGATATAAACTTTAGTCGAATTGGTTTGATGAACATTGTTTTGATGCAAATTGATGTTGATCATAGTATGTGTTCAAAGAATTTGATTTAAGTTTAGTTTTATAAAATTCAGTTTTAATTTTTATTATAAAAATTTTGATGCATGCTTGTTTAAGATATTAAAATCAATTAAAGATTAAGGTTTTCAAATTTTGATTGCTATGGTGAGATAACTTTACTTTGGGTTATTTCAGAAACTGTAGCGTGATCAGAAATTTCAATTTTAATGTTTGACCGTTATGAAAATTTTAAATTTGAATATTGGTATATTTATATACATTTTAAAATAACTTAATTGAAACAATAAATTGCCAAAGTGACTTTGGTAAAATTATTTTGTTTTAAAATATAAAAGGTAGTGTGCATGTAACGTAAGCTACAAAAGGAAGTTAATATTTTTAAAAATAACATGTGCAACTGTGGTAATAAACATATAACGATTATTCAGCTTTACATGTGAGAAATAAATCGGCCTAAAAGAAGATATATTGTTCGACATGTTTTTATTAGTAGTCTCTGATTACTACAATAATATCACTAACAATTTAATATTTTTGTCGAAAGATGAAAATTAAGTCTCTGATTACTACAATAATATCACTAACAATTTAATATTTTTGTCGAAAGATGAAATATTAATGAAGTGTCTGATAACTTGAGATGAGATTTACCTTTATTCAAATTATTTAAACCACAAATAAATTAAGATTTTGACTTTAAGATTTAATTAGAGATATCTAATATTTTAAATAGATTAGTTCAAACAAAATGCCACCAAATTAAGTGGCCTCTTTTTGCGTAGATTAGTTTATTTAAAATATCAAGATGATTATGCCTTTATGATTCATGCGTTTATTAATTAACCAAAGATAAGCTAATATTTGACACAATTTCAACGACACCTGTGGTGATAAATGTATGACAATTATAAGGTATTTTATGTGAGCAATAAGTTAATCCAAATATGGATTCATTGTTTAATATAATTTATTGTCAATATTTGATTGCTACAACAAGAGTATCTCCAAGGGTGTAGCTACGGGGCTGGCAGGGGCCCCGACCCTCCTAAAATGAAAACTTGTTCATTTAGGTCCTTAAGAAATTTTAAAATTTTAAATTAGTAAATGTAAAATTACATTTTGCCCCCTTTAAAAATGATAAAAATTTGATTTAATCCTTTAAAAATTATAAAGATAATAGACTATTAAAAATTACAATTTATTTTCAACTCCCCAAAGAAATATCTGGCTTCACCCCTGGGTATCACTTACTGTTAATATTACTGCCCAAAAACTTGATATTAATGTTGTGTTTGGTATATTGAGATATGATTAGTCACTATTTTGAATTTATTGTTTACTTATGCATATTGATGTGAGCATGTTTTTATCTATTTTGTTCTATATTTAGCGAGTTCATTTTTTATTGCCACAATATTGTTGGAAAAATAGGTTTGGAAAACGCAGCGAAAAAGGGAAAACCTAGAAAATTTGATTAAAAAACTTTCTTGAAAAATTAATTTGGAAAATCTAAGTGTTAGATTAAATTAAAATTAAATTTATTAAAATAATAATATTTTTTGGAATAGTTAATCAGAAATCAAATTATCCGGTAGAGTCCCTATAGGAGTGTGATTCTTCCATGCTCAACCGCCAAAGAACCACTTTCACCGACCATCCGCCAGCCACCAGAATGTCGTCGTCATAGTCACCGGCATTGCCGTGCCCAGTGGTGTCATTGCAGGCGCGACACTTTACGGCACCCTGAGCGGATTCGGCTACTGTCGATTCAGTCTGGGCCAATGATGGCCCGACCGGTCTGGTCCAGCCATTGGTTGGACCGTCGGCCCAGTTTCACATATCGGGCCCAATTCGACCAATTTTGGGTCTCGGTCTCGATTTTTGGTTCTCGATTCTATTTTTTGATTCCAAGTCCAATTTTCAAGTTGAATTACCCATTGGACCAATTGTCTAACTTGAAAATTAATTTCCAAAAACATCATATTTATTTTAATTAATTTAATTTTGCTTGATCAAAATTAATTTTCTCAAAAATCACTAAGATTTTTCAAAAAAAAAATTTTAATCAAATTCTCTAGTTGAACAATTCTCGCGACCGCCCATTTTAATTTCACATCGAATAAATCAACTTAATTAAATTATTTCTAAAGTCGTAGAATTTTCTTCTGATTCAAATGCAGTCTGATCGAGCTTTTACTGAACTAGCGGAGGGACCAATCGAACATATGCAATTAGGCTCTAGTAATTACAATTATGTCCAGAAGCATCGATCAGATAGTTCGTAATTTACTTAATCATAGAGTCAGTCTACAAGAAGTATCATGATTGAAAACTCCTTATTGTGTACTCTTTATGAAAGCAATTTATTCAACTGCTTTGTCCAATGACCTCGTCATGTGTGTTACCCTCATATGATACCATTGATTCCTTTGAGTTAAATCCATTCACTCAATGCAATCCTATTTTATCTCATTGTCACCATTGTGTCTTCTTAATGATTAATATGATCACCGCCAACAAATAACTGTGATAAATTGCTCGTTCAAGAACAAGAAACTCATGGCCACATTCCATATTTATCAATTCACACAATGCCAATGAGAGAATATTATTAACTCTTTAATCGAGCTATGAATTCCATTGTTGCTAGTAAAGCCATGCCATACACAAGTCACGTACTGATTGTCGAAATCAGAGCTTTAAAATTTATAATGAGAATGATCGAACCTGGAAACTAACTCTGACAACGATTTTAAGGCAAGCGCACCTATCGAACAGTAGTATAGTTTAGGCAAGACCGGAATATCGAATCCAAAAGGAACCAAAAGTACTAATACTAACTCTCTTTCTATTATTTAGCCTAAGAATTAAGTGATTGTTTATCTAATCTAAATTTAACTATCAACTAAACTAAAGACGCAAAGAGAAAAAGAATGAATTGGGAAAAATACTGTTGGGAAAACTCAGTTGACTAAGACGATACCCTTAGGAAGAATCCACCTAAACTTCACTTGTTATCTAACACTGAACCAGACGATTTATTCACTTGACTTGATCTGTAAGATTCCCTAAGTTATATTAAACCCTCTCTCGAAGCGCATAACGTCTAACCCTAGGTTGATTAATTGAAATCTCTTTCTAATTAAAACCCCTAGAATCGCATTAACTCGATCTATGGACTCCCATATTAGGTTTCACCCTAATCCGGCAAAATCTCATCACCCTATCTCTAGGCGTGCGATCAACTCCGCTTAATTATGCTAGATCTGCTCTTAAGCAGAGACTTTTGCTCCACCGCCTAAGCACATCATACTTGAATCAATATCCCGGAAATATCAACACAAGAATTAAGCACACATAATTAAGAACAAATCAGGTATTTATCATATAGCTTAGAAAACAATAACAAGATTTGTCTTAAGTTTCACCCCCCTCAAGTATCTGAAGGGTTTAGTTCATAATAATAAAAGAAAACATCTCAAAAGAAAAGATAAAACAAAACATAAGAAATCCCTAAAACTCCCTGAAGGAATTGAAGGAGAGATCCGCCGTCTTGAGTAAAATTCTGGCTTCTTGAGATGGATCAACTGGCTATCTTCGAGTGATTCTCCAAAAATCTGGCTCTTCTGGCTCGGCTCCTTGGCTTAGCTAACCGCCCTCTTTCAGGTAATACTTAGGGGGTTTATATATGCTTTCGAAATAGGTTTCTTCGCCCCTAAGTATCCAAATCTGAATGAAATTGCTCTTTCCTGCGACAGGGACACGGCAATGGCACACGTCCATGTAAGTCGTGGTCAGGCCGTGTTCAATCCTGTTGAATGAGGCACGGCCGTGTGAATCGGGAGACGGCCATGTTCTAGTAGGACGGGAGGCACGGCCGTATGGTCTTAGGCCCAAGCCGTGTGGATTTCGTGATATGGCCCATTTACTCTGTTTTGGGCCCGTTTTCCGTTCTTTTCATCCTCGGGTGCTTTCATGGGTAAAAAACATAAAAACAAAGGATTAAGAGCACCTTTTTACATAAATCGAGGCTTAATTCATCCAAAAGCATACTAAATGTGGGCTTAAAATATGTTACTTTTACAGTTTATCAAATACCCCCACACTTAAGCTTTTGCTTGTCCTCAAGCAAAATTCTCAACTTACAATTAAAACGAACTTTCCATAATTCATAATTCCTACCGACAATGTCTCATCATAATTCATAGATAATTTATACATGGATAATTTAACTCAAAGAGTCCTAAAGATTCAAACAATCAAAGTCATACATTTGTAGCACAAAAACATAGGTGTCTCCTCTTATCTAAATAATTACCTTTAATTCAAAACCGACAAGGACTGACATCCTCACAAAAGATTCAATCAAATCACTCGAAGTGTTTAAGGTTCAGAATTAAGCACTCAAAAGTCAAACATGAAGAGTTAATCCTATAAGCTTGCATGAAAATCAAATCTCCACCACTATAATATGATATGATACACAAATCAAAAGGTCTTTAACAGGGTTGTAATTGGGCTTAGGTTAAAGGTGTGGATAAAGGCTGAATTAGAGGGTTAGAATCGAGATTGACTTGACAAGTTACCTAACTAGAAACAACAAACTGATAATGAATAATTATATTAACTGGAAACTAATAAAACGAGCATTTTTTTCCAAGGTTTGGAATTTACATGTATAAGCTCATAGAACTAATAATAAATATATTTCGAAATTTTCTTTCTCTTTTTTTAAGAACAAATCAAGTAATAATAGAAAAAGAACTTTTACAACTGAAATATAGAACATAATTAGGCAACTGTTCAAAATCAGCTCTCGACAAAAAAGGGAGTCAAGGAATGGTGATAACAAATACAAAGGGTTTTGGGTTAATATTGGTGGATAAGTCAATAAAAAGGGTTGTTAGGATTAAACGGGGTTCACTAGGATAAGTCAAGACAAGTTCTAGAATAACAGTTCAATGTTGACACACTCATAATCAAAAAATGAGCATGGAAAAGGATATATGCTCTTTAAGGCTCAAAATCTCACAAAAAATTATGGGTGTTTTGACATCAACCTTGTAAATTTTAAATTTCAAAGTAATATTCAAATTTAGGTTAAAAACCTAGAGGATTTTTTATTTTGAAAAATAGACTTATCATGCTTGATTCTCTAGTATCTTAAAATTTCAATCATCAATGCACAATTGACTATGACTTACTCAAAAACATGTCAATAAAAATCATAAATCATCAGAAATTTCATCCTAATTAGTAATATGAGGAAATTACTTAAAAACAAGATTAAATTCAGGGATTTGAGAATAATGTAGAAAGTTAGGCATTTTTACCCCCCACACTTATGATGTACATTGCCCTCAATGTACAAAGATAGATAATATCAGTTATTAGATAATCAAAAGAGGGAAAAAGTGACACTCCCTGAATTATGGATGGATTCCTTGGAGGATGTGTAGAATACGTTGGAGGTGTCGTCTTTTGTTGTGGCGGTTACTAACGAGCTCTGCGCTAGATGAAGAAATTGGGGAGCTCGTGAAGAATTAGCTAGGGATTATTAAGACACATTTAAAATAAACTAAATATATAACTAAAGACAAGAAAACTAAAGAGAAGGAAAATAGAAAATAAAGTTAAAAGAAAAGGTAGATGGACCGAGGAGTTCTTATTGTTGGATGGTTCGCGAGGTGGGTGTGACCTCTAAGGCTGCGGAGGTGCTGGCGATGGTGGAAGTGGCGTGGTTATGGTCGTGGTCGTAGTGATTCCCTAGCAGCCTTTTGAACCTGACACTAAGAAACTAAAATATATTAAACTAAATTAAGCATAAGATTGTCAAAGGAAAGGAAATTGAAGCAAAAGAGAAAAGAAAAATAGAATTTAAATGGTCTCAAAGAACCTTGGCTTGTTGTTTGGATGAAGCGGCCGGCATGAACTTATGTATAGGGATCTCCCTTGAAGAGACTACGCTTGCCTTCTTCCGCTTCTTCGTCATGGATATGTGTAGCTCAAGAGTTTGGAGACTTTGTTATGGAGAGGGGAGAAAAAGGAAGAAAAGAGGATGGGCGTGGGAAGAATGGGAGGGTAGTTTAAATAGAGTTTTGGAGTCTGATGTTCCCCCACGTCTGTGGACCGTGGGCATGTCGCTTCACATGGTCGCCTCGCACGACCATGTGTCTAGGCGTGTTGATTCACCCACGCCCGTTCTATGGATTGCCACACCTATTTCTGAGAAGTCAGTGTCAACCACGGCCGTGTCGCACGGCCGTGGGCTTTTGTCGGTGCCCGTGTTGGAGTGGTTGGGTCTAACTCGTACCGCCTCTGCCATGTTAGTACAAAGATTCTTGAGGTACACACGGCCACGGCCACAACCGTGTGGCCTGGAAATCTGCACCCTTGGTTAGTTTAAAGTTAGGTGATAAAAAGAAAGAATAAAATATAATCGATAAGATAAAAATGTAGAAGTTAATGGGGTTAGTACTTGGGTTGCCTCCTGAGAAGCGCTCATTTATAGTCTTAAACTAGACTCTCCTCTCATTTGTGTATTCATGGTGGTTTGAGGAGTTGAAAGTCCTTCCTCGTGCTTGCGGTTTCATTATCATGATAGAGTTTAAAACGAGTAGCATTTATTCTTAAAGTGCCAAAAATAGGGTTACTTACCTCGACTGTTCCGTACAGAAAAACATCGATTACCTTGAAAGGGATTTCCTTGCTGGTGTTAGGATCAGGAGGGGACACTCGTGGATCTGCTTTATCTAGAAATACCTGATCTCCAATTTTGAACTCGTGTACCTCGTAGAGTGGCTTTGGTTCTGGTTCGGGTATTCCTAGTTCTTTTTTAAAATACGTCTTCCCCTATTTTATTTCATCGATTTGAATCCCTTGTTCCTCGTGAGTTATATCTTTGTTGGCACAGGGTTTAGAATCGGGTTCAATCGTGTCCTTTTGTGGTGCTTTCTGAAAAGAAGGGTTAACCGAATGGTTATCAATAGATTTGACTCTCTAACCTTGGTTCTTCGATGTTCTAGCGGAATCGAGGGCTTGAAGAGTGACTATTTCATCACCTACACAGAGTATAAGTTCGCTTGCATCAACATCGATTTTAGTTCTGGCAGTTGCTAAGAATGGTCGTCCTAAAATTAGGGGGATCGTGTTGTCCTCATCCATGTCTAAAATGACAAAGTCTACCGGGAATACGAATTTGTCAATCTTCACAAGTACATCTTCAATTATTCCCCTAGGAACTCTAATAGTTTTATCAGCCAGTTGAATGCTCATCCTAGTTTGTTTGGGTTTCCCTAGACCTAGTTGTTTAAACAATTTATAAGGCATTACATTTATGCTTGCCCCTAAATCAGCTAATGCATTATCAATAGTTAAACTACCAATTAAGCATGAAATTGTAAAACTCCCTGGATCTTTTAATTTTTGTGGTAGTTTATTTTGCAACATTGCTGAGCACACTACGTTCAGTTCCACATGCGATTCGTCGTCTATCTTCCGCTTATTTGTCAATAGCTTCTTTAAAAATTTCCTGGAATCTGGCATCTGCGAAAGAGCTTCAAGAAGCGGTAAGTTAATATGTAATTTTTTTAAAAGTTTAAAAAACTTACTGAACTGTTCCTCTGTGTCGTCTTTCGTCATTGCTTCGGGATATGGTATGCGAGGTTGGTACTCTTTGATTACCGTGTTTGACTTTTTATTGACCTTGACCATATCTTCTTCTACCACATTCTTTTGCTTCAAATTAGGCTCGTCTAACCCTTCACTATCTTGAGCTGTTATGGCTTGAACTTGCACCCTTGGGTTAGTCTCGGTGTTGCTCGGTAGTCTTCCCTGTGGTCTCTCAGAAATCTGCTTAGCAAGTTGCCCGAATTGATCCTTGAACTCCTGTGACAATGCTTCAAGTTTTGTTTCTACCTTCTGGAAATGTGTTTCTGAAGCTGCTATGAAGTTTGTCAGGACCTTTTCAAGGTTCGGCTTCTTTTCCTGTGGGTAGGGCTGTTGTTGGAAGTTTTGGGATGGTTGTGATATTTGATTTCTTTGGCCGCCCCATGAGAAATTGGGGTGGTTCTTCCAACCTGGATTATAAGTATTACTATAAGGGTTATTGTTAGATCGAAAATTATTACCCATATAGTTCATCTGTTCACTCTCCATGCCCTGTCCGTAGGGTGGGTACTCAGGATTCACCACTCCTTCACTTATGTCGCACTGCATTATTGTATGTGCCTGCGAAGAACTATAGAAACTATCAAATTTTTTATGTAACAATTCTACCTGATTTGATAATGTGGTCACTGCATCAATGTTGAAAACTCTGGCTGTTTTAGCTGACCTTGTCCTTGTAACTTGCCACTGATAGTTGTTCAGTGACATCTCATCTATAAACTCGTAGGCTGCTTCAGGAGTTTTGTTGTTTAGGGTTCCATCGACAGCTGAATCGATTAGCTGCTTTGTTGAAGGGTTCACACCGTTGTAAAAAGTTTGGACCTGTATCCACAATGGTAGTCCGTGGTGTGGGCACCTTCTCAACAAATCTTTGTATCTCTCCCATGCATCGTATAGTGTCTCTGAATTTATCTGCACAAAAGAAGAGATATCATTCCTTAATTTGGCCGTTTTGGCCAATGGAAAATATTTTAATAAAAATTTTTCGGTCATTTGATCCCATGTAGTGATTGAGCCTCGTGGAAGAGAATGCAACCACTGTTTGGCTTTATTTCTCAAGGAAAAAAGAAATAACCGAAGACGGATGGCTCATCAGAAACGCCATTTATCTTGAAGGTGTCGCAAAATTCTAGGAAATTTGCTAAGTGTGTGTTAGGATCCTCATCCTACAAACCATCAAACTGAACAAACTGTTGTATCATTTGTATAGTGTTAGGTTTCAGTTCAAAACTATTTGCAGCAATAGTAGGCCTAACAATACTAGATTCAGTTCCTGTTAAACTAGGTTTAGCATAATTATACATAGTACGTGGAGCATGATGTTCGGCCATCTCTGGAGGTGGCGGATTATTTTCAGCCATCTCTTCTGTGGTATTTATTTCGGCTTCTTGCTCTTCGTTTATGTAGTTCAGGCTTCGCCTTATCTCTCTGCAATTTCTACGAACGGTACCTTCAATATCACTGTAGTAAAGTAGAGGTCCTGTCGAGTTCCTTCTAGTCATAAACTAGAGGTACCTAAAAGGGACAAAAGAAAGAAGAAAGAAAATTTAGAAAAACAAAAATAAAATTTAATTGCAAAAAAAAAAATAAAAAAAATATGGCTAAAGTAATAAAAATTAAGCTTTCTTAATATTTCAATTCCCCGGCAATGGCGCCAAAAACTTGATTGTCGAAATCAGAGCTTTAAAATTTATAATGAGAATGATCGAACCTGGAAACTAACTCTAACAATGATTTTAAGGCAAGCGCACCTATCGAACAGTAGTATAGTTTAGGCAAGACCGGAATATCGAACCCAAAAGGAACCAAAAGTACTAATACTAACTCTCTTTCTATTATTTAGCCTAAGAATTAAGTGATTGTTTATCTAATCTAAATTTAACTATCAACTATACTAAAGACGCAAAGATAAAAAGAATGAATTGGGAAAAATACTGTTGGGAAAACTCAGTTGATTAAGACGATACCCTTAGGAAGAATCCACCTAGACTTCACTTGTTATCTAACACTGAACCAGACGATTTATTCACTTGACTTGATCAGTAAGATTCCTTAAGTTATATTAAACCCTCTCTCGAAGCGAATAACGTCTAACCCTAGGTTGATTAATTGAAATCTCTTTCTAATTAAAACCCCTAAAATCGCATTAACTTGATCTATGGACTCCCATATTAGGTTTCACCCTAATCTGGCAAAATCTCGTCACCCTATCTCTAGGCGTGCGATCAACTCCGCTTAATTATGCTAGATCTACTCTTAAGCAGGGACTTTTGCTCCACCGCCTAAGCACATCATACTTGAATCAATATCCCGGAAATATCAACACAAAAATTAAGCACGCATAATTAAGAACAAATCAAGTATTTATCATATAGTTCAGAAAACAATAACAATATTCATCTTAAGTTTCATCCTCCTAAGGTATCTGAAGGGTTTAGTTCATAATAATAAAAGAAAACATCTCAAAAGAAAAGATAAAGCAAAACATAAGAAATTCCTAAAACTCCCTGAAGGAATTGAAAGAGAGATCCGCCGTCTTGAGTAAAATTCCGGCTTCTTGAGATGGATCAACTGGCTATCTTCGAGTGATTTTCCACAAATCTGGCTCTTCTGGCTCGGCTCCTTGGCTTAGCTAGCCGCCCTCTTTCAAGTAATACTTAGGGGGTTTATATAGGCTTTCGAAATAGGTTTCTTCGCCCCTAAGTATCCAAATCTGAATGAAATTGCTCTTTCCTGCGACAGGGACACGGCCACGGCACACGCCCGTGTAAGTCGTGGCCAGGCCATGTTCAATCCTGTTGAATGAGGCACGGTCGTGTGAATCGGGAGGCGACCGTGTTCTAGTAGGACGGGAGGCACGGTCGTGTGGTCTTGGGCCCAGGCCGTGTGATTTCGTGATATGGCCCATTTACTCCGTTTTGGGCCCGTTTTTCATTCTTTTCATCCTCGGATGCTTTCCTGGGTACAAAACATGAAAACAAAGGATTAAAAGCACCTTTTTACATAAATCGAGGCTTAATTCATTGATAAACATACTAAATGTGGGCTTAAAATATGTTATTTTTATGGTTTATCACGTACCCAATATATCAGCTATGGGCTCGATCATCTTTAGGGTATAAGCCTCCACTTATATCAAAGCACATGAGTTACATACACATGGTCTGTGACTAACTCAAGATTTAGGTAAATCACACCATGAACGTCACAAGTGAATTGATTCACAAACAAATTTAGAAATAATTCAACTTGGGTCCAGTCTAACATATCATTCTTCCAATGAGTACATTTATGTCTCTACCTGTAAAGTTAACTGCTCCGATAGCCAAGACTAGCCATCTCCCCAATTAGAATTGTAGACGACATAATAATCCTTCTAAATATTTGAATCAAACACTCACTTATATTTTTTTTTACGGGATTACAAACTAGTTTAGATTATCTAATGAAATAAGTTGTTTTTCTCGCAGTGTAAACATTCTTATAATATCACTTATCATCAGTTTGAGGCTATTTTACCAAATTGACCCAAAAAAATTTGATATTTACAAAAATGACCTAGGTTTAAAAAAATCACCAAAATGACCTGAAATGAACAACAGAATGGGGTTTTGGCCTTCTAATGGCCGACACCACTTGGTATTTTGGCCCCATGATTGCCTGATGATTGTGTCAGACTTTAAAAAATTGAATTTTTTGGTTCTGGCCTTCCAATGGCCGGCAGCAGACTCAGTATTTTAAATTTTTTTTTGGTTCTTGCCTTTTAATGGCCAGCACCAGGGACGAAAAAAATTAATTTTTTTAGGTGCTGACCTTCTAATGGCCGGCACCAGATTACAGTATTTAAAAATTTTTTTTTGGTGCCGGCCTGTCAACGGCCAACACCAGACTCAGTATTTAAAAAAAAAATTGGTGCTGGCTTGTCAATGGCAGGCACCAGACTCAATATTTAAAAAAATTTTTTTTTTGGTTCTGCCATTCTAATGGCCGGCACCAAGTACGAAAAAAAATCAATTTTCTTAGGTGCTGACCTTCTAATGGCCGGCATCAAACCTTATATATAGTGGGTGGTTTGGGTTCTGATAGTGTAAATGGAATGAGAAAAAAATTTTGAGAGAGCCATCAAAGTGAGAGTGTTTTATAGTATATCATCAAATGAGTTTTTCGTAGTGTACAACCGAATTTCGGGGTTAAATTATATATTGTCATATTTTACAGAGTTGAATTATATAATGTCATGTCCACCCTAAAGGTTATGCCATTAAGGGTTGGATGATTATTTGCACCATAGATGGCTAATCAAGTTGTCCAACGCAGATGGACATTATCTATGGTGCAATAGTGTTTATTCCGCAACTAGGTTGTGGTTGGAACCGATTGGTAGAGTCTCCATGCAAAGGTATCTCAGGGATAATGGAAGAACAAAAGGTCTGGAGCTTTTAGGAAGTTATATTTTCCCTTGGTTTATGCAGTTGGTTTTCTGTTTCTTTTTAATTTTACTAACCGTTTCAGCTATCCAATTATCCTGTACTGATGCAACGTAGACCTGATTCAAGCAGAAGACAATTAATTGTGAAGAAACTAGTATTGAAAATAATTGTATTATTTCTTAAGAATGTTTGTATTTTTTTATATCTGTAAATTTAATATAGCTGTTTAGGATTTAATGTTTCATTTTTATATTTTCATGTATTAATTTCTTAGAATGTTTGTATTTTTTATATGTAAATTTCATTTAATCTGTAATATATAAAGTTTAAAAATTAAATTTTCGTGTATTAATTTAATCTGTAAATTCAATATAGTGCATATTATTTTTGTTTGAATTTTATATTTTTTGTATTAATATTGTAGAATGATTGTATTATATTGTGTATGTAAATTTAATTTGTCGTGTACTATTACTTATTTGAATTATTATTATTTAAATATTTTGAAGTCATTTATTCAAACAAATAATTATTTTAGAGAAATTAAAATAATATTAAAAAATAGAATAATTTAAAAATAAAAGAAATATTTACAGAATAATTTTAAAATAAATTAAAAATTAACAGAAAAATTTAAAATTGTCGCGATCCCGGCGACATCCTAGGCGCCGGCGTGTAACAGTCCGGATGCCTCCGTCGGTGATGCCGTGCACCTTGCTTAAGGGTTTGATAATTGCTCGATCCGGCCTCCGGTGTCCCGTCCGGTGTACTTAGAAAGGTAGAATAATCATATACACCATAATCAGGAGTTAATTGGTATTGCGTGACCAGAGGTCCGATGGAAAAATATCCTCAGTGGTGGGTGTATGTGCTTCGGGATGGAGCTCCGGGTGGTATGAGGATGATCTGGATCGTGTCGAATGTTGAGGCTCGAGGTCGTCACCAAAAATATCTTCAAACGATGGACGAATTTCTTGCAGCGGATCCGGATCCAGGTGGTGTGATGATGAGCCGGATGCTTCATATTGGGCCTCGAGATCGGGGTTCGAGGCAATATCGGACTCGATGTTCCCGAATGGCGGAACTCGGTTACTACGCGGTTGTGCGTTCCTTGGTTGCCATTGAGAATATTCTGGTTGCGCATCTCTTTGGATCAGCATGTAATGACCTTAGAATATAAAGGGTTTCCCATGTGCCATATACCATGCTGCGTACTCAGGCGTAGGAGAGAACCCTCCCTCTAAGACATACAAAGGAGGGCGCCTCGAATGTCGCTGATTCCACAGAAAGATATACGGTTCATGTTTTTGCGCCCAATTTAAAGCGTCCCGACCCGAACCCTTTTTGTCCATTCCGTAGACTTCTTTGATGTCGACGGAAGGGTTCGAGATAGGTTGTGCGCAACCGAACTGCCTCAAAACCCGACCTCTATCATGCCACTCCACCATATGGAAATGAACCAACGACACGTTTGACACGAACAGTTGTTGCTGCTCGATAACCCATGATGGTATGAGCACTGCGATATCTTCCTCATTATATGGCATCCATATAAACTGCATAATAAAGACAACACGTTATTATTTAATTTTTTCTTGTCCAATTATTGTATTTAAAAAAGAAATATTTGGAATCGTATTTTACGCCGTCCTTGGAATGAGTCTCTATCATCATACGGTACGGTGAACAACCGCCCGATCCTCGGTACAGTTGCCCATCTAAAAAAACGAAAAAATTATCAATTTATTTTTCCTATGCAAAAAATTAGTATACTATAGTATACAATTAAAAAATAGATGGCAAAATTGAACTATATATTTACCTATTAACGAGTGGCCAGACATACGGTTGGTGGCTCACTGATGCCAGAAACGACATTTGGTATAATGCCGAAGACTGCAGTAGAAGGCAGCAACCGCCCATTGATTTCGTAGAAGGCTTTGTCGTTCGACAAAGCTCACAGTATAAGCATGCCAACACTGCAGAGCCCCAACTAAATCTTTCGGCAAGCTCGAGATCCTCTAATAAGGGGAGATACATTATTGAGACTTTATTTTGATTGATGTTCGGCAAAAGTATCCCACCTATAAGTTGAGGTATGAACGCTCTTACAGCGTAAATAATGTGCATCTGCGTTGGACTGCTCGGAAGATGCCGGAAGTTTTCTTTTAACCAAGTAAACTTAATATAGGTTAATCGTCCTTCCTCGTTGTTCAGGGGCACCCTTCCAAGTAACTGCTCGCAAGTGCCCCCCGGATCGGGCACTCTTCCAAGCCCGGTCACTGCTTCGCTGTTTATAGACAGCCCTAGTTGGATTGCTACGTCTTGCAGTGTAATATTTACCTCCCCACACAGGAGGTGGAACGTATGTGTCTCCGGGTGCCATCTTTCAAGTAATGTCGATATTAAATCGGCCTGTAGCTCAGATATCTAAATGTACTCAGCTACCCTAAAACCCGCGACATTCAAATACGGTATAACTCTTCGATCGGGAAAATAACCAGGATCATGCAACCGGGGTCTCACAATTCGGTACAAATCCTGCGTTTATAGTAAATATATAATGTTATATTTCTCGTTTAAAAAAGAATTTAAAAGAATATTTAAAATTAAATAAGACATTTTGTTTCTTGTTTATCTTATGCACATTAGCTGCAATGTGGTCGTTATCATTTAAAATAACATTAAGATTAGGATCCATGGAGTGATCGGCGGTGGTTGAGGGTGAACAGCGATGGTTGTCGGAGTAGCCTATTTATAGTGGGGGACCATTTGGCTGAAGGGCAAAATTGGAAAAAAAATTATGGCCTAAAAAAAAAGCTAGTTTAAGGCCGGCCATTGGAAAGCCAATTTGGCCAGTGACACAGGCCTGACTCAGGAAGGGTCTTTTCAACTTTTTTTTTTTCATTCAAATTTTATTTTAATTTCATTTCATTTCATTTTCATTTCATTTAAATTATCCATCTTTCCATTAAAATTTAATTTTTTTCTCATTCCAAAATTTATCTTTTCATTTCAGAATTTCATTTCATTTAAATTTATTAATTTTTCTAATATAATTTTGTTTTCATATTTTTTTTCAATTCATTTCATATTTTATCATATTAATTAAATGTGGTCTCAATATCAGGGTCATTTAATTTTTTTCATCTATTTTTTAACTTTTTTATATTTTATTTTTGTCAATTTAAATTTAAAAATTATTAAAAAAAATCTAATTCCATTTTTTGGGGTTTTTAGGCCTGACACCTCATTTAGATAAATTAAATTTGTTAAAAAAATATAATTTCATTTTTTTCATTTAATATTTTATTTAAAAATTTTCATTTATTATTTTTGTCATTTTAAATTTTAAATTTATTAAAAAATATCTTATTTTAATTTTTTTTGAATTTTTTTAGGCCTGACACCACATTTATTAAGCCTGATAAAAGTCATTTTAATTTTTTTTTACTCCTTCTGTAGCCGGTGCAAGGCCATTTCTTAGGCCTAGGCCTAGGCCTGCAGCAATACACATCACTTTTTTTTTTTTTTTTCATTTCATTCCAATTTCATTTCATTCTAATTTCATTTCCATTCCCATTTCCCTTTCATTTCATTTAAATTATATATTATTTTTTCAATTTAAATTTATTTGTTTTCTTAATTCATTTATATTATTTTTTAATTTAAATTTAATTTTTCCCATTTCATTTAAATTTTCTATTTTCAATGCAAATTTATTTTGTTCTCATTTTATTTTCTATTTAAATTTTCTATTTTCAATGCAAATTTTTTTCTCGGTTCATTTAAATTAAAATTTTCCCTGATTTCATTTAAATTTATCTTTCTTTCAAGTTTTTTCTCATTTCATTTCAATTAAATTTATCTTTCTTTCAATTTTCATTTAAATTTTGTATCATTTCATTTCAATTTATTTTTTCTCATTTCATTTAAATTATCAATCTTTCCATGTAATTTTCAATTTTTTCTCATACAATTTATCTAATTTTTTTTATATATTTACAATATTTTTACAAGAACATGCGCTCAATAATATATCACTCGTCATCTTGGAGTCCAGCATTACGAGATAATTGACCGGAAACATAGACACGATATGGGCATGTTGATCGGTTGTGTCCGGATGTTTGACACACAGTGCACAGTTTGGGTTCACCCGTCTCCCTGACATCCATGTCATTTCGAATTCTTGTCGATTGTGGTCGACCTTTAGGATGTCTGCGGAGATTTCGGTCAGGCACCATCTCGATAGCAGGCGGTGGAAGTTCCCAGTTTGAGACATCGGACATTACAGGAAATTCGTTCCCCCATATACGTAATATGCGTTGCAACGTGTAGATTTCGTCTATGAATTGCTCAACATTTAAGTTTGCTCTCGCACACGCTGCATGAACATGCACACACGGATATCGAAGAGTCTAAAATATCCCGCACTGGTATCGCCTGTTTCACAGATCAACTGCGTACGACCTAGGTGGAAGACCCAAACGACGACCAATGTACTCCTGAACTCGGAAAGTCTCCAAGTCAAGCGAATACAATTCTGCGTTCATTGTTGGTGCCCTTCGACTATTTACAGCCATGGCCTTTCGAACGGTCTCTACGTACACGTGCCCGGCCTCGATCTGCTTAGCTTGTCTCAACCCCATCTTAGGCATCAATGTTGCCAACCTATAGAATGTTGCTGAGAACACAGCAGAAATCGAGAGATGGTGTGTACGCCTCAATACAGAGTTGACCGCCTCTACCAGGTTGGTCGTCATCTGCCCATACCGAAACCCCTTATCGTAACTTTGAGTCTATTGCCAGTTCTCCATGCTATCCAACGATGTCCGGAGATCTATTGGTAAAGATGACATCTGAGATTCAAGCCTTACGAACCTCTGCCTGAATCTTCGTGGTTGTAACTCATGGGCTGCATATTTAATTTGAAATCACCAATTTATAAACAACAAAAAATTTGAAAAGTAATTTTTGAAGTAAATACAAACAAAATTTTTTTACCCATATTCACGAGTTCTTTTTCCAATCTTTATTCTTATAATCTCTATGAAAGTTTGCCGCGATGTGCCGGATGCAATAAACAAACATCCATGGGCCTTATCACAGCAAGTAATCCTTTCGATCTATCTGATATAAGGCAAATGTTGTCTTTTCTGACAACATGCCTCCGCAGATTTGTGAGGAAAAATTCCCAAGACTCGAAGCATTCACGTTCCACTATGGCGAAAGTGATCGAAAGTACATTTTGATTGTCGTCTTGTGCAATAACAATCAGGAGGATTTGCGTGTATTTTCCATACAACCATGTCTCGTCCACCTGCACCATCGGCTTGTAGTGAGGGAAAGCCCTAACATACGGCTCTAACGTCTAAAACAATTGGTGAAAAACTCGTTTCCCAGATTGTATCTCCCCGTCCGGGCCTTTATACGACAGTGTTTGCAAATCAGTCACTGTCTCGGGCACATACTCCTGCATCCCAGCTATCCACCCTTGAAGCTCGTTGTATGACACATCCCAGTCACCATACAACTCTCGCATCGCCATTTGCTTTGCCCACCATACCTTTCGGTACGACACTTTATACTTGAATCAAGCTTGCATGTCCATAATAAGGACCGACACTTGAATGGTGGGTGACTCTTTCACCAAAGGGATGATACAGTTGCATATAGTTTTTGCATCTAACTTTCTATGGTCTTGCGACATACGAGCGGACGTACATGTAGTGGACCTTCTAGTTTCCTTATCATCCACATCTGTGTCCACTGCATTAACGCGGCTCGGACACGCCATTTACAACCACTTGACGTTTTCCAACATTCTCCTACGTACAAAGACTGCATCGACTTCGTTACTTTATAATCCACACCTAACTTCAAGCTAAGTTGTTTTATAGCATGTAAACAGTCTTTTTTGTTATCGAATTGTTGTCCTACAAACAACTCTTCATCTTCAAATTCATCGTTAAGTAGGTGGGCCGGCACAATATTTGTATATTCTGGGAACTCGCGTGCAAGAGCCGCATCAGGATCCACGTCGGTCATGAAGGACCCTAGATTATTTCTTATAACTATACCAGGGCTTGTGTTTCTGACCGAATGGGGGTTCGCATTTTCACCCTCTACCGACCCTTTCTCGTCTATGTCTTCAGGGATGTCATCTAAATCGGGGTCACTAAAATCATCGTTGGGATCACGGTGGGACTGATCATCATTATCAGACCCTTCATCACCATCTTCTATGGTGGCCAACACCTTTGGATGGATTTCTAGATGAGGACACAAGTTTGGGATGTTATACGAATATCCACCGGTGTTTGGATTTTCGGGAGTTGACATTGACCGTCAAAAACCCGACTGATCTTCCCAGTAGACGTTAAGCTCAAAATCAATTCCAAAGCACTGGCTTACTGGAATTACCACTTGAGTGGGATCCAGTTCAGCTATCTCCGCGAACAACTCAATCGGGCTGGGATTTTCTATCTCACGGGGGCAATAAATTGCTATCATTGTCCTTAGATCATCATCATCTTCAACCTCCATTTCTGAGAACTTTAGCGGATCAGTTGAAACCGAAAATTTGTAAAATGTCTCAACATTTTCTTTCCGCAACGGGTTACTATCTTTATACTGATTTTTCGTTTTAAATCCGACAGCGAAATACGCTTGTTGAATCTCATTCCTATTTTTTTTCGACTTCGAAATACACAACCTTCTTCAGTTGTATTTATCATTTCTCCATCGAAATGAACATAAACAAACAAAATTTGGGAACTCATTTTAATTTTTTTTTGGCTTTCTTCTCAACAAAGAAAAAAAATAAAAATTTTAAAGCAAACAAAAACTCAAATGGAGGATAAAATACCTATATATATCTGATAAATTTGGTGCCGGCCATTACATGACCAGCATCCAATTTTATTTTTTTTTACATCTCTGGTGCCATCCATCAGTGTACCAAAGAACCAAAATTTATTTTAAATACTGAGTCTGGTGTTGGCCATTCAATGGCAAGCACCAAAAAAAATTTTATTTAAAAAAATACTGAGTCTGGTACCGGCCATTGACAGGCCAGCACCAAAAAATAATTTTTTTAAAATATTGAGTCTGGTAATTTTTTTTAAAATACTGAGTTTGGTGCCGGCTATTGATAGGCTAGCACCAATTTTTTTTTTTTAATATTGAGTCTGGTGTCGGCCATTGACAGGTCAGCACCAATTTTTTTTTAAATACTGTACTCTGGTGCCGGCCATTAGAAGGCCAGCACCTAAAAAAAATGATTTTTTTTTCGTACCTGGTGCTGGACATTAGAAGGCCAGAACCTTTTTTTTTTTTAAATACTGAGTCTGGTGCCGACCATTGACAGGCCAGCACCAATTTTTTTAAATATTATTTTTTGTATACCAGTATAATACGATTTTAAAAAAAATACCCTGGTGCCGGCCATTGGAAGGCCAGAACCAAAAAATTAAATTTTTTAAAGTCTGACACAATCATCAGGGAATCATGGGGCCAAAATATTAAGTGGTGCCGGTCATTAGAAGGCCAAAACCTCATTCTACTATTCATTTCAGGTCATTTGGTGATTGTTTTTAAACCTGGGTCATTTTTGTAAATATTAAAATTTTTTAGGTCAATTTTGTAAAATAGCCTCAATTTGAACTTAGACAAACAATGAGCTAATATTTGCTTGTTAAAATTTCCCTATATATGTAAAACATGAAAGATAAAAAACAAAAGATATAACAGTGAAATGTGAAATTAATTTTATTTATTTATTCATCGCTCAAATATATAGAAAATAATTACATGTTTTGTAACACCCTTAACCCGTCTCCTTCACTAGATTAGAGTTATGGAGTATTACAGCATACATCCAATCAAATGACATCACAAAATCATTCAAATATTAATTTAAATATCAATATTCAATCAAAACAATAAACTTCATTAATTTATTAATTTATTAATTTAAATGACAATATTCAAATATATATTTCATTTATAGCATAAATACATTTACTGACCTTAACTTGAGCTTACGGGGCCTTAAAAATAGTTTGTAATCAATCAGGGACTAATTTGAATCAAAACAGTAAATTTTTGAAAAAAATTTAAAAATTTTGGAAATAGGGGTCACACCGGCCGTGTCACAGGCTGTGTCGTAGACCAAGTGAGCATTTGAAATAAGGTCACACGGCCGTGTCGCCAGACTGTGTAACTCTTTTGTGGCCCTGTGAGTTAAACCTACACCTAAAATTTAAGAAGACACACGATTGTGTGAGGAGGCCTTGTGTGGCACATGGTTGTATGACAAGCCCATGTCCCAAGCTGTGTGTACTTTAAAAAGCTTACAAAACAAGACATTTCATCCAAAACTTAGGTTCCAAGTTCAACCAAAATCTATCATTTCCAAACCTTAAAAACACATTAAAAAAAGCTTAAAACATACCAAAACAAACAATTTAAGTGCATAACAAATGTGCCCTCATTGACACCACAATTCAATTGCCAAATCAAATTCACATTTCTTACCAAACTTGTTTGCAGTCAAGTTCACAAGTCCATACTTAAAACACATACCAAACTTACCATTTCATTCTATCCATTCACATTCATTCTTACCATATTTCAAACATTTTCAAGAGGTTTGTACCGACTAGCCAAAAACATAGATATAAGAACATATACATACCAAAACTAAAGGCAAATATACAAGCAAGCTCAAACAACTTTACACCAAGCTAAGATGTAACATATTAAGTATCCAACCATAAATAAACACACCTATTACATACCATATAACCCAAAAGTAAACATTCAAAAACTACCAAAAGATATCTGGATAGTGTGATCTTCAAGTTGATCAGACCACCTGATTCCACAAAACGCAATCTACAATGAAACAGAAGAAATGAAACAAGTAAGCTTTAATAGAGCTTAGTAAGTTCAACAATTGAAATGATAGAACTTATCTTAAAAGTATATTAATATCACAGTAACAATTACTAAACAAAAATCCTGCCAATCACAACCATTCAATAAGTGAGTCTTTATGTTAATACACATACTGTATAATCTATTCAATTATACTAGGACATTCAATACCAACTCATGTTAATCAATTAGAAAATCATGTAACCATTTATAAAAAACTAATTATGAATCATGTAACCATTGATAATCTACCGATGAACGATATAAACGGATTTGGATACGTGGTTAACAGTCCAGAACACACCAGAATGCTCAAACGAGCCAAACCAACCGAGAACACACTTGGGCACCGAGTGCCTAGCCCATAGGCTAACATCACTCTGGAACACACCTGGGCACCAAGTGCCAAGCCCGAAGGCCTTACATCCGCCCCCGATAACATACCAGAATCACTGTAAATATAACACAATAGTCTGCAATAAAATATAACACGATAGTCGGCATATTTAGTGGACAGTATCAAATCAATAATCACCATTTCATTACAAGTCAAACCCGTACTGCGCACAATATAACCTATTGGCATGCCAATTATATCCTATTATATGTTCATTTGGGCTCGATACACGTAACCATATAATAGTTTACATTTCAATCCATTTTCTCACAATTTCAATTTAAAATCAATGTCAACAAATTACAGAATTTTAATAATAACATTACTAAAATACACAAAATAATACCATATGAACTTACCAGGGCTAAATTGCAGAGATAGCAAAAATTTAGGGACTAATCAACAACTTTCCTTTTTCCTCAATTGTCAACAACTCTTGATCTATAAAGTAATTTATTTCAATTTATTAGCCTCAAGTCCATATAATACTCGATTTAGTGCATATGACTTCCTATTTATTTTTTTTCACATTTTCCCCAAACTTTTATATTTTATACAATTTAGTCCCTAAACCCAAAACATTCAAATTTATCACAAACTCATAAATTTTTATGCTAGCTGAATTTCTACTCATATCAGTACAACCCATAATTATTCAAATTTACAATAACTTAATGTCAAATTTAATATTTTATTAATTCAGTCCTTTCACTAAAAAATAACTAAAATAACTTTACAAAATAGTTTTAATCAATAACCATGATTAATATTCATACCATTAAACTTCAAAAACACACTAAACTTATCAATGACATCTTCCAAAATATTTAACAGTTTTACAAATTAACCCTCGAATTAATTAGATTAAACTAAACGATTTCAAAAACATAAAAAAATATTAAAAACAGTTAATTGAGAGACTTACATGAAATGGAATACAGATAGCTCAATCATGGAGTTTCGACAATTACAAAGATGAAGAAGAAATAAAATTGACTTAGTGTTTTTTTATTTATTATCTTTTATTATTTTTAATACATTAACATTATTTTATTATAAAATTTATTTCAAAAGCTTAAGTTATTAAGCTTAAAGCCGTCCACTACAATTTTAAATGGCTTAATTGCCATTTAAAACCATCTACTTAAAGCTTTATACCCAATTCTCAAAAAATCCCTATTAACAATTGACTTTTATAATTTTTACAATTTAATCTTTTTTCTTTAATTAATTAGCCAAACATTAAAATTTTTGGACCAAATTTCAGTACACCTATATACCCACTCCATAAATATTTATAAATATTTACGGACTCAGTTTATAGAAACGAGGTCCTGATACCTCAATTTCTAAACCTACTTGACTTTAGGGACAAACCACTTGTACTTAACAATATATTCAAATAGCAATAAATATTAGATCAAAATTCTATATAATACTATATTTGACTCATAAATATTAAATAATAATATTTACAGACTCATTATCAGATTTGTGATCTTGAAATCACTGTTTCCGACATCACTAGAAAACAAGTTATTACATGTTTATTACAATATGAGCACATTTCCTAACAAATATCTAGTAATATAAATTATATACTCATGCTTAATGGGACTAATTTCAAGGAATGAGAAATGCACTTACTTATAGTGCTTGGTTGTATGGATATAAACCTTGCACTAATGGAAGAACAACTTGGACTTCTCACTGCGACAAGCACCCCTGATGCTAAAAGGGAATTTGAGAGGTGGGATCATTCAAACCACATAAGTCTAATGATCATGAGCACAACATTCCAAAAGCCTTTAAGGGCACATAATCTGAAGAGATTACTTAGGCCAAGGGTTTCTTTGACGAAATTGAGAAACGTTTTGCCAAAAATGATAAGGTTGAGATGACATCACTTCTGACTTCTTTGATGTCTGTGATGTATAAGGGTCAAGGAAACGTGAGGGAGTACATTATGAAGATGTTTCATATTGCTTCAAGATTTAAGGAACTTAAGATCGAGCTTTCTGAGGAATTGATTGTTCCTATGATTTTGGTATCACTTCCTACACAGTTTTACCAATTTACAATTAGTTACAACTGTCGAAAGGAGAAATGGACTCTAAATGAACATATTTCTCATTGTGTGCAAGAGGAAGAAAGGTTGAAACATTATAAGTCTTAAAGTGCTCATTTGGCCAATGCCTCTAAAGATAGCAACTTACATTCTGAGTAGAATATCCACTAAAGAAGTTGCAAAAACACCTTATGAGCTTTGGACAAGTTGAAAGTCTAGTCTAAAGCACTTTTGCATTTGGAGATGTCCAGTTGAGGCAAGGTTTTATAGGCCACATGGAAGAAATTGGACTCCAAAACGGTGAGGAGCTACTTTATTGGTTATTCTGAGCAATTTAGGGGCTATAAGTTTTATGGTCTCACAATTAGGAATATTTTTGAGACACTGTAACATTTTTTAAGGATGTTGATTTTGGAGGGAGAAAGAAGGTTAGACACTGTAACCCATTTCTTAATAACCTTGCCACATCACCACTACTAGACAAGAGAACTTCTCCTATAAATACCTTCCACGACGAAGAGAAAGAGATTTTCTCCCCATTAGCAACCTTAAACACTTACTCTCTACACTCAAATCTCCTTTACCTTCACAAAAATTATCTTACTCCTCTTGTCTTCCTTTGGCTCTCCACCTATTTAGGTGGACTAGCCTCTTTTACTCCACCACCATCTTCTCTTAATCTCTTCCCTTGTTGTTGATACCCCTCATTAAATATATATATGAAAAGACAAAGATACTCTCATATTAATATTTGCCACTTTATAACTGTAAAAAGATTTTAATAATTACATAACTAAATTGATGTCTAATTAACTTGTGACTCTAATTCAAACAAATAATTTATAACAAATATATAGATCCATTTAGATGAAAAATCCATCAGTCAAAGTGAAATTGGAATAGAATAGTTGAACTAATATTTTATTCTAAAAATAAAATTATTCCAAAAATAATAGTTGAAACGTGGATTCTGATATGTGGGTAAAAGATTGAACCTTAAATCCACAAGTGTCCATTGAGGAATAAATAAATAAATTGGCACACTAACACAAAGATCCCACTTTCCATGTTTAGGATTTGATAGGACCATTTGCCCTTTCCGTGAGTGGTGGGTATTTCTTTCCCATTTTAATAATCCAAATCTTAGTTTAACTTAATTATAGCTTATGGCTGATATCGCATTACATGACGTGAATCAAAGTTAGGACCGAACATCAATCGAGTGAGGACTGCACCAACTCATGGGTCAGAGTTTTGAACAAAACTCTTTTATATAAATAATGAAAGTATATCGTCCAGCCCGACTGAAACAAATTTAGATTTAAGTATGAAATGTTTTTAAATTCAACCCAAATCCATTTAATTGGAGATATATTTACGTATAAATAAGATAATGATACTCGTAAATTATTCAATTTCGATTAATATTTAAATTTAAACTCAACTTATTTGAGTTGAGTTCAAGTTATCTATCGAGTCGAATTCAAGCTTAATAATATACGGCTTACGAATTTTATCAAACTTTTCATTTTTAATGTATATTAAATATTTTGTATTATTAAATTATGTTACTCCCCTTAATATATATTATTGACTTTAAGTTTAATTATCGAGCTAAGCTTGAGCTTGAATAAATAAGAGTTTAATTGAGCTCGAATTTGAAAATCGATAAACGAACTTAATTAAGCTCAAGCTCATATAGCTCGATTATTTTTCAAGTCAAACTCGAACTTAAAATAAAAGTTTGATCGAACTTAAATTAAATATCAAACTCTGAATTTTAAGTTAAATTTAAACTCGAACTTACTAATATTTAGACTCAACTTAACTTGATTACACCCTAAATATATCATATAACCATCGTAGGTGGTTTAATTCCTACTAGGCTAAATACTTTGACATGAACTGTCTATAAACTATGTATAAAAGGAAAACATCTTTCAACCTTCCTTCTGTTTAGCATGGTAACTTATGCTCCTGTTTTTCTATTTTTTTTATAATAATAGTTAAATTTATGCCTAAATTTATAATTTTATCATTATCTTTAATTTTTAACGTAATTAATTAGTCTAAATAGTTAATATCTTAAGTTTTTTTATTAAAATATTATGTGGTTGTATATAATTTAAATAGTTTAAGAGTCTTAGAGACTAACACATGCTTTTTTCATTTCTTTTGAGTTTTTCTTGCTTTTATATATATATTATAAGACAATGTTCAAATCTTAGTTTTGGCTTTTATATTATGCTGAAATTTGTTATTTAATCTATATACTTTAATTTTTTATATAATTTGGTTACTCTATTTTATAATATCATTAGTTAGTTTAAATAATTAATATTGTTAATTTAATGTTTATGCTAATTTTTCTTAAGAACACTACGACAAAAAATTGTTTTATAAAATAGAAAAAAAATTGTTTTATAAAATAGAAAAAAAATCAAATTATGGGACAACATTAACAAGCTAAAAACAAAAAAAAATGTCAACCCTTGATTACAATTTCTTTTTATTTATTGAAATATAGTTTTGGTTCATAATAAATTTTGATTTCCATCTCATAACATCCTCTATTTTATTTTAATTTAAAAATAAAATTAAAAATTAAACAAAATTCCCAAAAAAATGGAATTATTTAAAGATGCAAATAATATTTTGAAGTTTTGGGATTTTAAAATGCGAGGAAATTATTGGGTTAATTATTCAATTTAATATTTTCAATGATTCATAATTATTACTATAATTATAAAATGAAATTATTACTATATTATTACAATGATGGAGCAGTTGCGAATGATAATAGGCATGTCTCTTTTGGTGGCATGTTGTGTGCGCATCATGAGAATTGGATCATGAGACATTTTAGATGGTCTTTTAGTCCTACTCAATAAAGGATTCAGAAAGGCAACAATCTAGTCAGATAATCTAGAGGATGGGTTGATAATGGACTCAGGAATCACAATACTTAGAAGGAGTCAAAGAGTTATGAGGATTGAAAGGCATTGACATATTAGGTACGTTCCTAGAAAGAACAATTTAGTAGTTGATTACTTGGCTAAGTTGAGTTTAACATGGAGGTCAAGTTTACATGTTTTTAACGATGCGCCAAATGAAGTTTTGAAGATTCTACGACAAGACAAAGCTAGTGGAGCTTTTGCTCAAATTAATTTGATGTAATTGTTTTATCTTGATTTTTTTTCACCAAAAAAAAAAAACTAATCCATATTCTAGGAATGGGATTGAATATCAACTTAATTTAAGAATAAGATAAATTATTTAGTTGTCACTGGCGTTATAATAATTTATTGTTTTGATCATCCATCTATTTTCTCATTAACAAAAACAGATAAACAGATGTAACATGACATTTAATTTTTAATCAAATTTATTCCATATAAACACTCAATTGGCAAGATAATAAAATGGTTGAAGGCTAAAAAAACAAAAGGTTGTTGGGAAAATTTTAACCCAAAACCAAATAAACTAATGCATCAGAAATTTTAATGGAAAACCTCCAGAAGAAGTAAATTTTGGATTGAAAGCCGATTTCCATAAACGACAATCGGAAGACTTTAGTCTAATTAGGAGCAAACATTGAAACTTAAGGGAGAGGTGAAGAAAGTAGCTATGAAATAATATAAAAGAGAAGTATAAACATCATTTATGTGCAGTTCATGAAGCTAGAAAATAAAACATGGTTCAAACAAACCTTAGAGAGCTGTGTAGCGGAATATCAGAAAAAAGAGCCTTTAATTATTAATTTTTAAATTTATAAAATGTAAAAAAAATTATAAATTATAAATATTTAAGAATTTCTTAAAATAATTTAAATTTTGGAAAATAAGAAAAATATAAAAAATTTAAAATGTTCATAAAATTATAAAAGAAAAAAAAAATAAAACTCCGGGAAGAACCCAAGACTAAATAATTTTTGTTGAAATATCATATCAAATCATAAACTCGAATGGATTTGACCCAAGACTCGCCCAAATTAATTTTGGAATTTTTTATTTTCATTTTATCACGATTTTCTACTATTATTTTTTGAGAAGTTTCACTTTTAAGCATTTGTTTTATGCTACTTTCTAATATCATATATTTATATAAACAAAATTGAACAAATAATATTTTAATAAATTGTCATATTATATCCAAATTATTATTTTTAATAATCTAACTGGATTTATTTAATAAATAAATTAAAAAAAAACATATTTTTTGGGACAGTAAGAACAAAAGAAAATAAAGAAATGGAAAATAGGCCTAAAAAACTAGCAAATCTAGCCCAATACGTCCGTAAGTAACCAAACCATGACAATGCCTAATTCAAAATTCAAAATTCCAGTCAAATCAACAACAGCTGGATGCCACATCTCTGTAATCTTTCAAATCCCCACTGACCCAGCCATTAATGATAGCAAATTTTCAAGATTGATTGACTACTTTTTCTGCTACCTTCTTCTTTTTCACCCTTTCATTTCTTTTTCGCCTTTTCATTTCTATCTCCCTTCATTCCATATGCTCTGTCGAGAAATCTCTAAGCGCTGGACGGACAAAATTTAGAAGTCCTCCCAATAGGTAAAAACTTTCTTCTCTTCTTAGGGCCTCTTTTGCAATGGTGTGCGCATATCTATTTTCTGATTTAGGGATATAAACTCAATCTCCTGGAATCTATCTGTTTGACTTTATATGTCTCTGATTATTGCTCTGATGACCGATTTATCTGTATCTTTTCTTCGACATTTCTTAATAACCGTTTTTGAGTCACCCAATATCATTACTTTATTCAAGCCCATAGAGATCCCTAATTTCACTGCCTGTAACCTTGCATGTGCTTCTGCCATGAACGGAGTTGCTATTTTGGAGTGGATGACAACCTTCGATGCTAGGATCTCCCCGTTCTCATTTTGGACAAATAAATCCATAGCCAATCTAATTGAATGTCGATCAAAAGCCGCGTCAAACTGAACTATGACCCTTCCCCTACTTTGGATCTGGTGAGTGTTTCCAGTAAACCGAGGAGTAACTTTTTCACCTTTCATTGCGTCTAGTTCTTCAATATAACTTCTAATATTTCTTGCTATTTCTGCACCTGTTAGAAGTTTTCTTTCATATAATAAGGAGTTTTTGCTGAACCAGATGAACCATGGTCCACAGTAGAAGAGCCAAATATGTTCTTTGTTCCCTTTTTCGAAGATCCAGGTAAGCCATTCCCACATATTCAGATTATTATGATTAATCATCCATGTTAACTTTAACTGATTCCTAACCTCAATTGTTGTAGGACACTATTGGAAAATGTGGCCGCAGTCTTCATCTTCTTGGCAACATCTAGGACATTTGACTTTCACTACGACCCTCTTGAGTTTGAGGTTTACCAAGGACGGGATAAAATTCCACGAAATTCTCCATATTGTAATTTGTATTTTTGTAGGAAGGTTTAGATTCCATACTTTCCTATAGAATTTTTTATTTCGGCATGTAAATTAATAGTATTAGGATCCTGGCTAGGCTCATGTAATAGTTTATAAGCACTCCTAACGGAGAACTCCCTTGTCAACTCCCCTCTTAATACTTGCAAATCTTCATGAACAAACTCTGCAAGTGGGATCTGCAGAATTTTCTCCGTTGTATCATCTGGAAAGGTATTCCTTACCACCTTTGTTTTCCAGCTTCTATTAGTGGCATCAATTAAATCTGATACTAACTTAACATTTTCATTGTTGTCATGATTCAGAATCCTATCTTCTTCATTTCCTGAAATCCATAAATCATCCCACACGGAAATTTTACCACCCCTTCCAACTCTCCAGCATACACCTTTCTCAAGAAGCCCTCTCGCAGCCCAGACACTTCTCCAGGTAAGTGAAGGTAAATTTCCTAACCGAGCTTCAGAAAAATTTGAGTTAGGATAATATTTTGCTTTCAACACACGCGCTAATAATGAATTTGGAAAGTTAATAAGACGCCACCCTTGTTTTGCTAATAAGGCGACATTAAATTTCGCAAGATTTCGAAAACTAAGTCCACCATCTTCCTTTAATAAACATAAATCTTTCCAAGCACACCAATGGATACCTTTCCTATTGCGACTTTTTTGCCACCAAAACTTAGCTATTATCCCCTCCAATTCCACACAAAAAGCCTTAGGGAGTAAAAAACAAGCCATCGTGAAAGTTGGAATTGCTTGGAGTACAGCTTTAATGAAGACTTCTTTTCCTCCTTGGGAGAGATATCTAATACTCCAATTATCCACTCGCCGTTTAAATTTATCCTTCAAGTTCTGAAAAGATGATCGTTTCTTTCTTCCCACCATACTAGGGAGCCCTAAATACCTTTCTGGATCAGTTGATCTTCTAACTCCAAGGATATTTGAGACTGCAATCCTTTCCCTCTCTTGTGTATTAGTACTAAAGAAAACAGTCGATTTATCATAATTGACACATTGTCCTGAATTCATCTCGTACTCCTTCAAAATCTGTTTTAAAGAATGCGCTCCTCTTTCTGTAGCTTTTACAAACAAAATACAGTCATCTGCAAATAGTAAGTGAGAAATAGCTGGACCACTTCGACTAGCTTTGACTCCTTTGAGAATGCTTCCTGCTTTTGCCATCCTCATTAGACTCGAGAGTCCTTCCCCACAAAATAAAAAATAAAAAATAAAAAAGGACTTAAAGGATCCCCTCGCCTAAGACCTCTTGATGGAAGAAAATTTGCACTTGTATTTCCATTGACAACCACAGAATATGATACTGTAGATACACATTTTATTATCATATCAACCCATCCTAGATCAAATCCCATCTTCTTCATTACCCCTTCAACAAAATTCCATTCAACCCTATCATATGCCTTACTCATATCTAGTTTCACTGCCATAAGTCCTTTTCTCCCTACCTTTTTATGTTTCAAAGTATGCAAAATTTCGTAAGCAAGTAAAACGTTATCAGAAATCAGCCTCCTTGGAATAAAAGCACTTTAAGCTTGATCTATACATTTATTAATCACTACCCGGGGCCGATTAGCAATGACCTTAGCTATCATTTTGTAAATCACATTACATAAGCTAATTGGTCTGAATTGAGTAATATTAGAAGGGTTCAGAATTTTTGGAATTAGCACAATATTTGTTTTATTAATCAAGCGTAAATCCATACCATCGTTCAATCTTTGAAGGCAGTAATTAGAGACATCCTCCCCAATGATCGGCCAGCATTTCTGGTAGAATATGGCTGCTAGTCCATCCTCTCTTGGAGCTTTTGTAGGGCCCAAATCTGATATAGCTTCCCATATCTCCTCTTTAGTGTATGTGGCCTTCAATTTATGATTATCTTAATTCGAAACGCACAATTCAATTCCTGACATTATTTTTTCATTGTTATATTGCCTTCCTGCTGAAAATAACTTCATAAAATACTACCGAGCAATTTCCTCCATCTCCTTACTCTCTTTTGTCTCCCTACCATCTTCAAACTGCAACTTGTGAATTAAATTTCGCTTTCTTCTTTGTGTCGCTTGCTTGTGAAAGAACGTTGTGTTTCTGTCTCCAAGTTTCAGCCAATTTATGTGAGCCCTCTGTTCCCAGTAGCTTTCGTCCTTATCAATCTCAAAATTCAGATGGATCTTTGTATCAATAATTTCTGCCAGGTTTTTGTCATTCCGGTCAGATTCAAGTAGTGTTGCCAGCTTTGAAGTAAGAACCCTTTTTTTTATTTTCCTCTCTCGTCAAATCTGGTTTGCCCAACTTTCCAACCCTCCTTTCATAATTTCCAGCTTTTGCAGAAGATCACCAGTTGAATTTTGCCAAATATTTCTAACTTCCTCAAAAAAAAGTATCCTCAAGAACCCACCAAGCTTCAAACTTAAAATTGTTTTTTATCAGCCTTCTAGCTCTATATTATGTATTAATAAGAAGTGGACAATGATCAGAAAAGGAATGTGGAAGATGTTGAATTAAGGAATCTGGGAATAAGGAACTCATTCCTCCGTAGCAACTCCTCTATCAAGCCTTTCTTGTATATTTGTTTCCGGTAGATTGCCTCTTTCCCAAGTAAACCAGTTTCCGGAATAACCCATATCTGCCAAATTGCAATCTTCTAAGACCCTTCGAAACTCTTCCATTCTTCTTTCTTCTCTCGGTATTCCACCTTTCTTTTCGAAATCATATAATATTTCATTAAAATCCCCACAAACCAGCCATGGATACTCTCCCTGATTACGTAATCTCCTCAACAGATTCCATGATTCATTCCTGTCATGTGTGTATGGAGAACCATAAAAACCTGTAAATCTCCATTTCTTTCCACCGTATACTTCTTCAATAATCACATCTATATGACGATTAAAGAAACTTTGTAGTACTATATTAACATCCCCTCACCATGCTAAACTTAGTCCACCTCTAAAGTCAATTGAATCAACATCAATACCAAATTGATAACCACATCTTTGTCTAACTTTTTCCATCTTGCACCTGTTAATTTTTGTCTCTATTAAGAAGACCACTTGGGGATAGTATACCTTCAGCGAATGTCGAAGTCTCCGAACTGCCCGAGGATTCCCCAAACCTCGGACGTTCCAACTTAGTATTTTCATTGCGACCGGTCGGCTTGCCTCTTGGCAGCCGCCGATAATTGATGATTTACTTCAAACATTTTCCTGTTTCTTCCTTCCATACTATTACTATCTTCAATGTCCCCTCTAGCTCTCTTCTTCCTCTCCTCCCTTATAACTACCTCATTATCCATATCATGTTCCATCGCCATTTGACTTTGTCCCCCTATTATGGTTTCTTTCCCTATTCTTGAAGGAACACTTCTTCCTTCTAGGTTGAAACCTAGAACATGATCAATACATCCAAATCTTCTGACACCTCCCCACCTACCATTCCCTCTAGAGTTATCATTTGCACTAATTTCGCCCATAGCTCCTCCTTCCTCTCTTAGCCAGATACTATTCATTGCTTGGGCTCTTCTTGATTGCCCACGCAAAGTCAGATCCCAACCCATCTCCGTAATTTCTACACCTAACTCCATTTTAGCTTCACAAAAGGAATCACTATGCCCTAGATGGCCACAAAAGAAACAAAAAAGAGTCAATCTTTCATATTTAAAGCTAACGTAAGAGCATTTACTATTGAACATGACTTTTTTTTTCCTTTTAAGAGGGCGATGATCGCAAAAAAATTCTATTCTCCTTAAGATACGGGCCGGCTCGGGATGAGTCGAAACGTATGCGGGTTGCCCAATCGTCTACGAGGAGGAATCAAGCCTTTGGAAAATATGGATGGGTTTGCGGAAGCTTTAAGTAAATAAAATAGGAGTTGGTTCGGTTTGATAAAATAAAAATAAAATAGATAAAAGGATAATTTGATGGGAATGGATAAAAGAACTTAAACGAGAATCGATTCAACACAAATATGTGTCACCCTGGGTTCTATAATGTTTAAGGTGGAAAATGGTAATCGAAGATGGAAATGGAAATACGAACTTAAGAAAGATTCAACACTATATAACAGTGTCACCCCGTTTCTTATATCGTTAAGGTGGATAGATGGTCAATCGATGATGGACCAAGACCCGTTATCTATAAAGATAAGAACCGTTGGTATAATTTGATGGATGAGAAACGACTGACGCCACAAGCAAAGCTTGATAAGTCGGAATCGAAACTCGTACGAAGGATAGAGAGGAGATAAACTCACTCAAATGAATAAAGTTCATATATTTTCATTAAAATCTGCCACCTTTAAATGATAATTACATAGTCGTTTTATAGACTAAACAAAAGGTCAACCACAAGCTTGGCCTTTAACCCTTAAGTTTTCGAAAAGACACCAGCAACCTTGTCCCTTAACCCTTAAGTTTTCGAAAAGGCACCAGTAACCTTGTCCCTTAACCCTTAAGTTTTCGAAAAGGCACCAGCAACCTTGTCCCTTCATGTTCACCAAAAGGCACCTGGCAACTTTGTCTCTTTATGTTCACCAAAAGGCATTGGGCTAGTTGAATGCCGAATGAAGCTTGTAAAACACTGGGAATATAAGCAAGCAAATGTCGTTCGTCTTCTTAGAGAAGAACTTGACAATCTAAGCAGGCAAAGGCAAGAATTTGAGCTCAAGAGGATTGAAGTTTGAATATTGAATTGCTCCATAAATTTAAAAATTGGTGGTGCCCCGGGTGTGCCTGTATCATCCCCTCCCTCTTCAAGACGATTCATCCGCGAATCGACCCGTTGGTTGTCCGAACAAAACTCCTTGCTCGTCTTTCCTTTTTTTTTAACTCTTATTTTTTTTTGAATTTTCGTATTTCTCTTTTTTTATGAACCTCAAATATACTATAGTGAAATACAATAAACAAAAATTACAACTTAAATTTTTTTTTTGAATTTTTTTAACTCGTATTTTTTTAAATTTTCGTATTTCTTTTTTTTTTGAACTTCAAATATAGTATAATAAAATACAAGAAACAAAAATCATAACTTGAATTTTTTTTTTGAATTTTTTTTAAACTTACGAACCTAATTCCGGCTTCACGATGGTCGTCGAAACTCCTCGTTTTGTAGCTCTGATACCAAATGATACGGACCGGCTCGGGATGAGTCGAAACGTATGCGGGTTGCCCAATCGTCTACGAGGAGGAATCAAGCCTTCGGAAAATATGAATGAGTTTGCAGAAGCTTTAAGTAAATAAAATAGGAGTTGGTCCAGTTTGATAAAATAAAAATAAAATAGATAAAAGGATAATTTGATGGGAATGAATAAAAGAACTTAAATGAAAATCGATTCAACACAAATATGTGTCACCCCGGGTTCTATAATGTTTAAGGTGGAAAATGGTAATCGAAGATGGAAATGGAAATACGAACTTAACTTAAGAAAGATTCAACACTATATAACAGTGTCACCCCGTTTCTTATATCGTTAAGGTGGATAGATGGACAATCGATGATGGACCAAGACCCGTTATCTATAAAGATAAGAACCGTTGGTATAATTTGATGGATGAGAAACGACTGACGCCACAAGCAAAGCTTGATAAGTCGGATTCGAAACTCGTACGAAGGATAGAGAGGAGATAAACTCACTCAAATGAATAAAGTTCATATATTTTCATTAAAATCTGCCACCTTTAAATGATAATTACATAACCTTTTTATAGACTAAACAAAAGGTCAACCACAAGCTTGGCCTTTAACCCTTAAGTTTTCGAAAAGACACCAGCAACCTTGTCCCTTAACCCTTAAGTTTTCTAAAAGGCACCAACAACCTTGTCCCTTCATGTTCACCAAAAGGCACCTGGCAACTTTGTCTCTTTATGTTCACCAAAAGGCATTGGGCTAGTTGAATGCCGAATGAAGCTTGTAAAACACTGGGAATATAAGCAAGCAAATGCCGTTCGTCTTCTTAGAGAAGAACTTGACAATCTAAGCAGGCAAAGGCAAGAATTTGAGCTCAAGAGGATTGAAGTTTGAATATTGAATTGCTCCATAAATTTAAAAATTGGTGGTGCCCCGGGTGTGCCTGTATCATCCCCTCCCTCTTCAAGACGATTCATCCTCGAATCGACCCGTTGGTTGTCCGAACAAAACTCCTTGCTCGTCTTTCCTTTTTTTTTAACTCTTATTCTTTTTTTTTGAATTTTCGTATTTCTCTTTTTTTTAACCTCAAATATACTATAGTGAAATACAATAAACAAAAATTACAACTTGAATTTTTTTTTGAATTTTTTTAACTCGTATTTTTTTTAAATTTTCGTATTTCTCTTTTTTTTGAACTTCAAATATACTATAATAAAATACAAGAAACAAAAATCATAACTTGAAATTTTTTTTGAATTTTTTTTTAAACTTACGAACCTAATTCCGGCTTCACGATGGTCGTCAGAACTCCTCGTTTTGTAGCTCTGATACCAAATGATACGGGCCGGCTCGGGATGAGTCGAAACGTATGCGGGTTGCCCAATCGTCTACGAGGAGGAATCAAGCCTTCGGAAAATATGGATGAGTTTGCGGAAGCTTTAAGTAAATAAAATAGGAGTTGGTCCGGTTTGATAAAATAAAAATAAAATAGATAAAAGGATAATTTGATGGGAATGGATAAAAGAACTAAAACGAAAATCGATTCAACACAAATATGTGTCACCCCGGGTTCTATAATGTTTAAGGTGAAAAATGGTAATCGAAGATGGAAATGGAAATACGAACTTAACTTAAGAAAGATTCAACACTATATAACAGTGTCACCCCGTTTCTTATATCGTTAAGGTGGATAGATGGACAATCGATGATGGACCAAGACCCGTTATCTATAAAGATAAGAACCGTTGGTATAATTTGATGGATGAGAAACGACTGACGCCACAAGCAAAGCTTGATAAGTCGGAGTCGAAACTCGTACGAAGGATAGAGAGGAGATAAACTCACTCAAATGAACAAAGTTCATATATTTTCATTAAAATCTGCCACCTTTAAATGATAATTACATAGCCTTTTTATAGACTAAACAAAAGGTCAACCACAAGCTTGGCCTTTAACCCTTAAGTTTTCGAAAAGACACCAGCAACCTTGTCCTTTAACCTTTAAGTTTTCGAAAAGGCACCAGTAACCTTGTCCCTTAACCCTTAAGTTTTCGAAAAGGCACCAGCAACCTTGTCCCTTCATGTTCACCAAAAGGCACCTGGCAACTTTGTCTCTTTATGTTCACCAAAAGGCATTGGGCTAGTTGAATGCCGAATGAAGCTTGTAAAACACTGGGAATATAAGCAAGCAAATGCCGTTCGTCTTCTTAGAGAAGAACTTGACAATCTAAGCAGGCAAAGGCAAGAATTTGAGCTCAAGAGGATTGAAGTTTGAATATTGAATTGCTCCATAAATTTAAAAATTGGTGGTGCCCCAGGCGTGCCTGTATCACCTTACCCAGATTTGAACTGCCGTACTCAATAAACTTTCCTATGAAATTTCCCAGTTGCATAGCCAAATTCTCAGAATAGTAACCAATAGAAACGTTATAAACTTGTACCCAGAAAGGTGTGAATATTAAAGGGATTTTTAATGGATCCTCTCCCCATTGTAGTCTATGCAAGAGCAACATATGATTATTAAATGTCCAAGGTGACCCATTCAGAACTCTTTCCATATCCATAATATGAAAAAATTGAAACAAAAACATTTTCTCTCCCAGATCTTGAACTTGCACCCCCCTAACTGGATGTCATAAATTAGCCATGGTGCTTTTCATTGTTGGAAAGTGAATAATAGTTGCTGTAAGAAAACATCCTACCAGATTAAGAACTTCTTCCTCCCATACCAAATTTAGATCTGTTTGTATTTGCGGGATTTCTTCTTCTTCTTCCTCCAAAGTAAGATCGACGAAATCTACTTCCATAAATACTAGAAGAAAGACCGCTAAACAACACCAACACTGAATAACGAAGACTGTTATCAAGCTATTGAGAAAATTTCCAGAGATGAAGGCCGTCAAAACAATTTGATCTTAAAAAACAAAAAAAAAACAAAAACCTAAACTTGCCAGAGAGCAGACAGAGACGTGCTAGGATAGCAGACTTTTTCAATTCTAGTTCATTATATCCAAATTATTAGGTGTAAAGCAGATAGGTAAGTGCGACCCTTTGTAGGATTCGCATTTGCTACTTCTTTTATGTTGGAAAAGATTGATTATAAATCTAAATAGTATTGTTTTAAGGTGCTTCAATTAAACTTTTCTACGGATAAATCGAGATATGTGTTGAGGAGTTTATTTTTCAAGATTCATTCTCGCCAACTGTCTACATACATATGTACTGCCAAATCCATCAGAATCCTGCACTGGCGCTCTACTGCCACTACTCCAGCGATCAGATTGTGGTGGAGTCCCTGCTGCCAGCAGCCCGCGTATCAGGTTCTGACTATGGAGGTGGACCAGAGCTTTCCAATCTTTGTGGCCGAAACCTAGGGACATATTTCCCAGTAGCTGGAGCAGCATTCCCAGGCTCAGTTATCTGGGACCCAGCAAGTGGCTCAGAAGGCCTGGGTTGCCCCTCTGTTGACCTTCCCAAGAGAGCTTCTCGCCTCAGCCTCTCTTTCTCTGCCAATTCTCGTTCTCTTTGCCTCTGCTTTTCAGCAATCTCATCCATTTTTGCTTTGTCTTCAGCTTCTTCTTTCCTTCGTCTCTCGGCCTCTGCAAATTTTGAAGTGCCAATAAATAATAAGCATAAATTTATAGCTTCATAACCATTGACAAAAACTTACAAATATCCTTCCATTCAAAGGAACCGTTCAAAAGGAAAGGCATCCAAAATAGAAGGTAAGATGGTTATGAGAAAAGGGAAATTTAATAATCAACTAAATCAATTGTCCAGAGAAAAAAAAATCTGTGGTAGTTCAAAATCAGAATATAATTTCAGGGTCAAGTAATTATTAAAAAAATAATCAAATGAGTATATAAAATTACATACCTTCACGTTTGCGTGCTTCCTCTTATTCTCTCCTCTTCAGACCTCACATACAATATTTTCTTCCTCTTGATATCCCGGGCCTGAATAATTTGCTTAATTCTCTCCTCTCTCTCTAATCTCCGTTGGTCGAACTCAGCTTGCCGACGACTTATTACTCTTTCCTGGAATATCATCTGTGGAAAAGCAGAAACCAAAATTTTCTATGTTAAATAGCCATTATGTCTAAGAGGAGACTGAGAGCAAGGGAAACTCTCTCATGAGCATAATGCCTCATATCCTGAAATCGAATTGGTACTGACCTTGTTTTCTAACATGCGTGCCAACCTATTCTTCTCTTTCAAGTCCCCATCATGGTGCTGCCTACTCAACTCAACTTCCAGCTACAACATAGAAAAACAGAATTACGAATGATTATATCAAAAAGGTTGACAATGGCAAAAATACAAAACAAAACAAAACCTCATAAAGAAAGACTGTAACATATAAACACTGCCCTTCCCTTCAAGATATGGAAATGCAAATGAAGATAGAACATCTGTTGAGGCAGACTTAAGATAACAGATCAAAGTATTTGATATGTTTATAAAACATGAAAGGTCATATGTTACGAGACCTGGAAAGAGAAGCACTCAAAACAAAGTACTTCTTTCAACTGTAGAACAGGGAATTAAAATTTTACCTGTTGTTCACGTTCATGAAGCACCTTCTCTTCTACCAGTCGTCGTTGAGATGCAGCTTCCATCAAAGGTGCTGCTTCCTCTCTCTTTGCTCTTTCCAGATGGTCCATTGTTTTGGCAACCTTCTCTAGTCTCTTCTCTTGTTCCTGCTTCTCCTTTAGCTGCTCACTCATCGCCTGCTCAAGCAAGGTTTGCTTTGTTAATTTCTCCTGGACACATGCATAGTCAGAACTCAAATAAAAAATAAAAATAAAGAACAGCTTATAGGAGTCGGAAACTTAATGAAAATAAATGGCTGTCCACCCCATCTAAAATTGGCTTCCTTTTCCCTCTTTTCAAATGCTTTTCAGTTTCCTGTAGAAGCGCCTGTGCCTCTTCAAGCTCCCGCTCCTCTATTTCCTTACGGATTCTTTCAGCTCGCTGTTGCTCAAATACAGCAGCAAGCCTCTTTTTCTCAGCTTCTTCAGTCTTCTTCTGCAACATCTGCCTCTTTGACTCTTCCTCAAGTTCCTAGTTGATAATAAATAAATAAATAAATAAAAACAGGGGCACAAGTACACGAACTCAATTCCACTACTTCTATAATGAAACTTCACGCAAGCCACAAAACTAGTCACTTATACAGCAATACCATTTCCAACAGTTGACGTTCTTGTTCTTCCTTCCTTTTCTCGATGAATGATTCCCGAGCAAGAAGTCTTTTGTGTTCCTTATCTACAATCTCTTCCAGACCTGGTAAAACCTCACTCAGCTTTGATGCCTTCTTGGTAGGGGGGTATGTCATGGCTTTTGCTTTATTCAAAGATTCAGCAAAAAGAGTCAGGTGGTCATGAAGCTTGTCAGATTCAAGTCTCTGAAAAAACCAAAATAAGGAAAAGTAAATGCTATGCAGATTTGTCTTAATATGAAGAAAGCAAATTAATTCCTAGCAGTGTCCACAAAGAAATAAGAACAAAAAACCTACAGTCCTTACCATATTACCAAACAGCACAACACCCTTCACGCGGTCAACTTTCATGGCTATCTTATGTTTCACAGCATCAACAAAATCTTCTCCACCATAAAAAATTCAAAAAAGGGGATTATCTGAGACATACTTTCAATTTTCATTGTCTGGTAAACATGGGACATCTGATGAAGAGGGAAGAGACATTGAGAAAATCAGGAATAAATAAACAATGAAAATAAGCACAAACACCTGCTTAAGCAACCTTAGGGTAGAAAGCTTTTCAAGGGCAGGAACATATTTAGAGAGTTGAACTTCTGGTACAGATGAAGCTGAAGCCAACTTCCCACCAAGTTTTGATATTTTCAGCAACAGAGGCTGTATCTTCAACGCAGAATCCAGAGGAAGAAAATCATGTTCTAAAAGATGGTAAAGATCTTTCACTTCTTGAGTCGCACAATTAAGTACACCCTTGGAGACCTAACAGAAGAGGAATAAGAATAGACAGTTTGGTCAGCCAGATGAGGACATCAAAAGTTTATAGATACATAAACATAGAGCCAGTGCACCTGTAGTATCCCATAAGATTATACAAGAGAGAGACTCAATCAAGCCTAACTTGCAAAACTGGGTAGACTTAGTTCATGTTAAAGAAGATAGAAAAGAAAGACCAAGTCACTAAGGGCTTAGCGGGACTGGTTTCCATTATACTAAAATGGGTTTAAGAAAACATCATTCTTAACACATATAAGCAACCAGAAATTGACAACATCATTCATGCCTTTTTGTCCTTTTTTTTTTTTAAAAAGGTCTCTTGATTCTTTAACTATTTAAACTTCGAGCATTCATTAGAAACAAGCAATCAAATCAGTAAAAGTTTAAAACAGAAAAGAAGAAAAAATATAAAAAGAACTCACAAAATTTGAACATGCCAGTTCAGTGAGAAGTAATGACCTTGAAAACTGTAAGGCAAAATGTCAAAATAGATAACATCAAGAAAACAAAAAATCAGACCAAGTCAAATTAAATAGAACATACAACTTCTCTGTTCTCAAGTTTAGTTTCAAGATTAAATCCTATAAGATTTGTCATTCGAATATTGCGCTCTTTCTCATTTTCAAGTTCCAAATGTGATGCACCATGCATTTGATCATACGGGAGCACTGACAGTGCAGCCAAAATAACTGATGATGCTATCAACTGCAAATCCTTCTGGCTTAGATTTTTATTGAAGCTTTTTTGAAGTGTAAATAGCTTCAACCATGCATAACCATGATAAAGATGGCTGCCTGAAATCCAGAATATTTCAGTCAACTTGGCATAACAAACCACCATCAAGGAAGCCTTTGGAGTTTTCTTGACAATGGACATCAACCGTGGATATCTTCAACAGAACAAAAAGCTTCCTGCAATAGAAATCACAAGCAACGATCATAAGCATGTAAGATCTACCCATATACAAGATAGAAAACACACCCATTAATAAAACAAAAAGACAAGACGAAGCAAATAACAGACCTGCCAGAGTCCAAGTTCGGTAGCAATCTTTAGCTGCTCAAATCTTGTATGAAGGTAAAGTTCCAAGCTCTTTGGTGCTGACAGGTCAGGTCTGTCCCTTTGGTCTTTATATTTATTTAGATTTGCTAAATGATTTCTTATAATCTCACACAATCTTCGAAACTCTGTTGTCCATTTATACTGCTTGCAAAACTGGAAGGCCCGATGTGCTGTCATCTACAAGACGTTTAAAAATTGGAAACATCGTCATTTCAAATCAATATGTAGACAAATTACTATGTAACGGAAGATTTAAATAATTATTTTTTGTAAGAATATATATACCTTTAAAAAATGATAAAGCTCAGAAAACAATATTAATTAAAAAATATAATCTTTAACGTTTAGAAAATGCATGAGTAGTGAGTACAATGGTCTTTTGTAAGATAAAAATGGTTTCAAGGAGCCAACATTGGGAAGAAGAGAGCAGGCTGCACCACGATTACCTACTGCACCCAATTCCCCTCCAATGGTAGTGAGGCCAGAAATGGCCTCAACCGTGCTAGCCCCCTTGTGAACAAATGCCAGTTAGAGCCCAGCTGTACGGCACTGGCACCAACTGTTGCTACTGCATGAAGCCTACATGTCTACTGTAAAGGGCTGCTGGCCAATACCAATATCAATTTTTGTAGTCATATTCTCTTTTTTCCAGCAACCTAGTGACCTTGGCAATTCACCTGATCATAACTTAAGTCCCATATTCCTTAAAATTTATCCTTTAAAGCGTATATGTTCCAATACAAAAAACAACAAACCATTGGTTCTTAATACTAAATCAACTAACTGTTCAGCTCATCCACCAGCAAAAGACTTTCTGAACAAATTCAGATAAAGCACCAATAATCCTTAAGGTAAAGCAGTAAAGGGCTATGTACTTAAACTGAAAGAGATAAACACGAAACTAGTGATCCAGCTATCTTGGTGCCAAAAACAAGTTCGTCCAGTTTCACATATCAATCAAAACTTGAAGAATTGCCGGTATAGTTGTAACAAATACTCAACATTTATGAAAAGTTAATAAGGCAGGAAATACCGCATAGAGTGCCTCCAACTTGGAATTGTTCCGCAATATTTCAAGCACTGTTCTATAGGCCTCCCAAAGAAACTTGAACCAAGGAGTAACAAGTTCATGATCAGACCTATCCTTTCCTTTCTCTCCACTGACGTAACTTAGCATTATGCTTCCGGCCTTTTATCAGCTTCAAGATCATCAACATCAAGAGCTTCTTCTAGGGCTTGTGCCTGAGTACAAGCCTGCTCAGCTTTCTCAGTAGAGAGGTGCATCAAGTGCTTGATCACCTCCTCCAAAGAAGAAACATTTACTTGCTGACATACAATTCGGGTATTGAATCAGACCATCCTTGGCAAACCGACCCTTTCGCATGTCAACACACAACTCTACATATTTGAACATTATCCTTTCGAGTGGCTTTTGCTAAGCTCTGTATCCCTTTGAAGTTATTAGATTGTGAAACGCCTGCAAAGCATCTTGCTTCTGCCCAACATTAATCAACTCTGCATCAATCAAATCACAAAGTCAATGCAAACACATCTTTCATGAAAATAAATTATCAAAACTTAAGGCAATGCCTCCACAACCCAGATGCACATTAACAGCTGACAATTATTTTAAAGCAAAAAAGCAATTAGCAAAAACAACAAACAAGAAACCAAGCCTAAAAAATAAAAACTTTTATTTCTAACCTTCTGCTCGCTTCAAGGCATTCTCTGGTTTGGCAAAGTTCGCCATGTTTTCGATCAAATTCTTAACACCGCCTGGAACAAACAACGCAGACTTTTTACCAATAAATTGGAAAGCTTAAAACCCTAGTTATCTTCAAGCACCAATTTTGTCTGGGTTAAGCCCGAATCAAGCTCGGAATGAGTTCGAATTTCATGACAATCAGTTTATTATTCTGTAGTAGTTTTATTGCTGTTTATTATATTTAAAATTGGGAGATGCCTTAGAATTTCGCTCTCCAAATCAAGTAAAAAGAATTCGAATGGATTATGCTTAATCAAGTAAAAAGATTTTTTTTGGATCTCACTTAGAATCGCTTCATCTATCCTCTTGATGAGAAGTTTAGTTTCAAACCCCGGCTCGAACAGGAGAAGTACGTCATGCTAATGTGCCTTGGATAATCCACATCTTATGGTCAGGCGCTGATAAGCACGTTGAACTATCTATCCATGTAGCTGAGAGCCCTCACAGCCCAGGCACAACGATGTAATTATTAGGGGCGAGCTCTACCACTGAGCTAATAGCCCATCATGCGGGCCTCCACTATGCCAAAAGCGAGAGAAACCTCATCACTCTCTTTCCGTTTTATGCCCCCATGTCGCCACATGGGAGGGACCCGAGGTCGTAAAAAGGGATTCTATCAATTTGTTTTGATCTAAGATAATAAGCTCATGGGCTTGGTTTTACTTTATTGTCGAGAAATGAAAGAAAGCTTCCATCTCCAAGTTTAATTCAAACGTAGCTCGTTTTCTTTTTGGGTGTGAAGCAGTGTCAAACCAAAATACCCAACAAGTATTAGCTCTCCCTAAAAAGGAGGTGATCCAAGCGCACCTTCCAATACGGCTACCTTGTTACGACTTCACTCCAATCACTAGCCTTGCCTTTGGCATCCCTCTCCTTGTGGTTAAGATAACAACTTCGGGAACTCCCATAGTGTGACGAGCGGTGTGTACAAGGCCCGGGAATGAATTCACCACCGTATGGCTAACCGACAATTACTAGCGATTCTGGCTTCATGCAGATGAGTTACAGCCTGCAATCCGAACTGAGGACGAGGATTTGGAGTTAGCTAGCCCTCGCGGGATTACGACCCTTTGTCCCGTCCATTATAGCACGTGTGTCGCCTAAGGCATAAAGGGCATGATGACTTGATGTCATCCTCACCTTCTTCTGACTTATCACCGGTAGTCTGCTCAGGGTTCCAAACTCAACAATGGCAACTAAACACGAGGGTTGCGCTCGTTGCGAGACTTAACCCAACACTTTATGACACAAGCTGATGATAGCCATGCACCACATGTATTTGCGTTCCCGAAGGCACCCCTTTTTTAAGAGGATTCGCGGCATGTCAAGCCTTGGTAAGGTTCTTCACTTTGCATCGAATTAAGCCACATGCTCCACCGCTTGCGTGGGCCCCTGTCAATTCCTTTGAGTCTCATTCTTGCGAATGTACTCCCCAAGCGGGATACCTAATGCGTTATCTACAGCACTACACAGGTCGATATGCACAACGCTTAGTATCTATCGTTTATGACTAGGAACTATTGGGCTATTTAATCTTATTCGCTCTCCTAGCTTTCGCCTCTCAGTGTCAGTGTCGGCCCAACAGAGTGCTTTCGCCGTTGGTGTTCTTTTCTATCTCTATGCATTTCATCGCTCCACCGGAAATTCCCTCTGCCCCTATCATACTCCAGCTTGCTAGTTTCCACAGCCTATCCAGGGTTGAGCCCTGGGATTTGATAGTGGACTTAAAAAGCCACCTACAAACGTTTTACGCCCAATCATTCCGGATAACATTTGCATCCTCTGTATTATCGCGGCTGCTGGCACAAAGTTAGCTGATGCTTATTTCCCAGATATCGTCATTGCTTCTTCTCCAGGAAAAGAAATTCACAACTCGTGGGCCTTTTACCTGCACGCAGCATTGCTCGGTCAAACTTTCACCCATTGCTAAAAATGTCCCACTGTTGCCTCGCGTAGGAGTCTAACCAATAACTAATTCTATGTTATAGCACATAAATTTGAAACATTATATATTTGAAAACTTTTTCAAAGTAAAACAAGATACTTTAATATGATAAACAATCATTAATTAACTTATTTAGGTCCAAATATTATTATTTGAGAAATTTTTATTTTATTTATATATTCTTTAGATTTTTTTAAATTTTTTATATTTTTTAAAAAATATAAATTCTAGAATATTTATAAATATTTTAATTTTTTTTGTAAATTTTGTTGAGAGAAATATCAATTTATTCATTTTCAAAATTGACAAGGGCCAATGGAGTATTTACACCAATCAATTATTCGAATTATTAGAGTTATTTGAATTATAAAATTCAACTCGGCTTGACTCAAAAAAATCGAATAATTCTAATAATTCGAAGTTTAATTTTTTTTAATCGAGCCGAGTTTTGTTGATAACTAATGTATTTGCTTATTTGTGCAATGATTTTCAATAGATTTAAATCTTGCATTTCATTTGGTTCTTTATGATTGTTTCCAAATTATCAAAGTTGTGTTTAGGCATGTTCAAATTACTCACTTTTACAAGTTTAAAATTAAAAAAATATTAAAACATATATAATTCCATATTACTATTTATATATTTAATTAAATTTTAAATAAAACGATTTTAAATTTGTGTAGGTCCAAGGATAAAAAATTCTAGCTTAAAGCCAGGGTCGAGTAGAGATGCAACTTAACTCGACAAATCTAATTTAAAGCACCTTTTATATTTAATATGTTATATGTATAGTCATAATATTATATTTAATTTACTTTATACTATTATCTAAAATTTTTAGTGAGTTGGTGTCATGGGTTAATTTGATATCAACTTAATTATTATAAGATTAATATACTCTTTTTATTAAATGGATTTTATCATTATTTTGATGGCGTTTTTATCTTTTTCATATTTTTATATAATTTTTAAATAAAAAAACTAAAATTAACATATTCAAAGTTCAAACACCTATTTAATGGATTCATAAAGAAGTTCTATGCCACTATACCAATAATCGTTATCGAGTAAATTTTAAAAAAGAAATTTGTGTAGATAAAATAATTTTTCTCACCCACATCGTGCATCTATGCTATTATTTAAATCTCTAATTGAGTTGGTGTCACGAGTTAACTGAATGTCAGCTAAATTAAGAAAGACAAATATACCATTTTTATTAAATGATTAATACTACTATTTTGATGGTGTTTTTGTCTTTTTATACTTTTATATAATATTTAAATAAAAGAATTAAAATTAACATATCTTAGGATCAAACACATGGTCAATTGATTTATAAACAAGTACTTTACCACTACACTAATAATCATTATTGAGTAAAATTTTAAAAATTAAATTATTTACATAAAATGTTTCTTTTCACCCACATTGTGTACATAGATAACGTCGTTAATTGAGTTGATGTCACAAGTCAACTCAATTTCAGTTCAATGAAAATGACAATACCATGATAAACAATTAGAATTCATTTAACATTCTTGACATGATGTATTTACATATTTAAATTTCTTTTTTACTCCCAATTTAAACATTAATATAAATTGGTTATGGATCTTAACACGGGCAAAGCCAGAATTTTTTTCTGAAGCGGAATTAAGTTGTATATTTTTAAGAGAGTTAATGTAATTTCAAAACTTTAATAACTTATATCTTTATAAAATTGAAACGACTAAATCAAAATTTTATCATTTTTGAGAGGTCAAAGTGCAATTTTACCTTTTACTCAAATTTTTTTTTATTAAATTAGCTGGTGTGTCATTTTGAAATAAAGAAAAATACTCATTTGATATCAATGTAACTAAAAAAATGACATTGCAATGAACTTGAACTTAACAAAGTAATTCCAATCATGTCAATGGTTGGACATGAACTTTAAAATATGACAAGTAGAGAGATTAAATTCCTAAAAGAAAAAGTGTATGGACTAAATTCTAAATTTACAAAGAGTATAAGGACTTATGATATATTTTTAGTTTTGTTTAATAAAATAAGATCGAAAAAGAAAAGAGCCCAAGAACTAGGGGTGAGCGTTCGATCGAATCGAATCAAATCGAATGAAAAAATTTCGAGTTAATCGAGTTGACGAATCATATTTTATCATCCTAATTTGATTTGAAATTTTCTCGAATCGAGTCGAGTGAGATGGAATTCGAATCGAATCGAATCGAATATATTTGTTCGAGTTAAATTTTAAAAAATAATTTTGAGTCCTTGTAACTATTGTCACCTATAGTAATAAAATTTGTCCACCTTAACCAATTTTTTTTATTAACTTTCACACCAAATAATTTATTTATTAATCTTTTATATACGGGTTAGCTTCTTTGCTTGTTTAGTTCTTTCAATTATCTTCATATTCTTGTCACTATGTATTTTGGAATTAAAAAATATATTAAACGTAAAAATGCGATTTTTTAATAAAAGTTATTTTAAAGATAAAATGTGAAATTGATACCAATATAAAATTTTAACACGAATATTTTATGGCATAATTAATAATTCAATTTTAATATAAATATTCAATATGACTAAACAATTCAATAATATAAATAATATAAAATGTGAAATTTAATTTAATAATATAAATAGTAGATATAAATAAAATTATTACTATTTATGTTTAGTGATTTTTTTTTGGATAATTTTGATTTTTTATTTGAGAGTAAAGGGTGAGAAGTAAAAGTTTAGGGGGAAAATAAAAAAGTTTTGGAGAATAAAAGTTTGAGGGAAAATAAATAGGGGGAGTAAAATTTTAAAGGGAAAATACTAAAAAAAAATTGGAGGGGGGATGGGTTTGGGGTAGATGGGAGGTGTGATGGGAAGGGAGTGAAAATTTTAGGGGAAAAGTGGGAGGAGGTAAAAATTTTGGGGGAAAATAAAAAGTTTTGAGGGTTTTTGGTAGTAAAATTTTGAGAAAAAGTAAATGGGAGAGTAAAATTTTGGTGGGAAATGGATTTTGGGTAGATTGGGAGGTTGGGATGGGAGAGGAGTAAAAGTTTTGGGGGGAAAGTGGGAAGGAGTAAAAGTTTTGAGGGAAAAGTAAAAAGGTTTGGAAGTTTGGGGTAAAAATGTAAAATATTATAGTTTGATATTCGAATTATTCGAATTATTCGAGTTATTCGAATTATTCGAGTTATTCGAATTCGAAAACTCAACTCGATTCGAACTCGAAATTCGAAAAAAAAAATCGAGTTGACTCGAATAACTCGATTAACTCGAATAACTCGATTCGTTTAACTCGAAATTCGAATTTTTTTTCGATTTTTTCGAGTCGAATCGAGTTTTGCTCACCCCTACCAAGAACAACTTAGGAAACTCCATTTCCGTTGATCCACAATCCAAACAAAACCAATATATTATCTTTTTTAGCTTTTTCTAGCTTTTCTAATATGGTTAGTAAAGGATTAATTTCCATTTTAGACAGATAGGTCCTAGTTTTAGAGATATGCTTTAGCTTTAACCTTTTCGTTTATCCTCCTCATTTCTAAATTCCAAGGAAGTGACAAACTCTTTTAAACTCAATCCACTTTCTATTTTCTTGTTACATTTTTTTTTCTTGATGATAATATGGTTGTTCATCCCAATATGACAGAAAAAACTCATGAAAATTTTGGGGTTTTTTTTCCACCAAAACTACACCATTCATATGTTGTCACCATCACTCTCCCTCAACCAACCATTAGAATCAAGATTCCAAGGGTATTCATTAAGGCTGTGCAAAGTAGAAGAAACCAAAGCGTGAGTGAAAATGGTAGTAAGAGCATGAAGAAACATTGGAAGAAGGTTGGTTCTATGTTTTCCAAGGTGTTTGGTAAGAAGAAGACAGTGGCAAAGTCATATTCCAAGGCTGAAAGTGAAAGCTTTGAGCTCCATAGCAACGGAGATGATGGTGATGGTGATGATGATGATGGGGAGATGGAGAAGTTAAAGAATATGTTTGAACGAGTTGAGAATGAAAGTAGTATTGTTGATGAAATTGATCCAAATGTTGCTTGTAATGCAGGTGAGAAAAGTGGGAATACCATCAATGGAAGGAAGGGGATTGTTCGCATGAAAAAGACAGGGAGCTTCGATGGTTTGGCTAGCTTTCGATCGAATACGAGGAGGAGCTTCCATGGGAAGCTTAAGACTGCTTGGTGGATGAAGAAGATGGGAAGGAAAACAGAGAAAATTGAGCTTTGCAAGAAGAGGATTTTAATGGGAGGAAAGTGCAGGCCCCTTGAATGATTTTTGGTATAATTCAATAAACGAACAATAGGCTTTTGTTGCCAAAGAGAAACAGCAAATATAATACTGCCCCTCTTTAAAAAAGTCAGATATTTTGTTAGAATTTTTAATGTTTTTTAACTCTCTTTTTTTTATAATTTTCATTTAGATTATTTGCTTGGTGTTCAAACAAGCAATAAGAAGGGTTATACAAGAATTGGGGCATTCATTCTAATCGACATTTGATACAATACAGACTTTTTCAATACTATATAAAAGGTGTCTCATCTTTGTAACTGATCAGGTGTGTGACTGCTTGTGGTAGATGATGATGTCGTTTTACCATTCAGTACGCCATGATCCACCGGCGGACTCACTCCCCATTTCCCTTCGGATTCGGATGGTTCCATCACCTAACCCGGTTGCAAATTGGTTTGCCTACATCGGATGTGCGGCTACAACTAGTGGGTATACAGCTTGGAGTGCCAAGAAGGTTGAAGCTAGAGTAGACATGAATGTTGTCATTACCTGCAAATCATGCGATAATTAGCATGCCAAACATGAAATACAATCAATACACAAGTAAATGATTGCATACTTTCGCATCTCAAAAATCGGATTAGCAGGTTATGTTCGTGCAATTAGAACAAGAATAAGTTTCGGCATAGTGGTTAAATAGTAGTAAAATTTCTCTTGTGACTTGAGTTTGATTTCCCTTATAAAAAAGACTATCAATTTTTTTAAAGAAAGATTAAACAAATTTTTTGTTGAGCGCTTTTTATTATTTTCTTTTTCATTCTTTTTTCCTCTCTTTGTTGTTCCTTTCACTTCCCCTCTCCATTCAGATTGCAATTTAGCTCAAACACTGAAAACCTTTTGATTAACTTGAATAAAAAAATATTTTATCTGATTTATCAAGAAGACTATCATTTTTTTTAAAAAAAAAGATTAAACTAAATTTTTGTTGAGGGTTTTTTATTATTTTCTTTTTCATTCTTTTTCCTCTCTTTGCCTTCCCTTTCACTTCCCCTCTCCATTTCCCTCCTTTTTCTTCCCTTTTTCACCATTGTTGAATCCCTTAAACACTAGTTTTTATTTTCTGTTTGAGCCGCCCCTTTGCCTATCACTTATCTACTTTATTTGGCTGAATCATTGCCTTTTTAATATCAATATTTTGTCCATAAGTTGCTGCCATTTTTTATTCTCCATTGTTGCCCATTCCTCCTCCTCTGTTGTTGCACATTGACGCTTTTGTTGCTCTCATAATTTTTGCATTGTCGCCCCTGTAAGGCCCAAATTTTGCCCGGGCCCAAAACAAACTAAAAAAACTAAATCAAAAATAAAATAAAGTCCAAATACTTAAACAGCCCCATTTACAAACCCAAAATTACACCTAATTGTCCCAGCCCAATTCCAAATAGCTCGATAAGCCCACAACTAAAAATTTACAGAAGAAAACTAGGGTTTCGAAAACCCTAGGCGCCACAGCCCCTCGAGCGTCGTGCCCTCACCTTGTCCCGAAACACCTCGTCCCGAGGCCCCCCTAACGCGCCCTCTGCTCAGCCCTTACACCAAAACGGCAACAAACGTCCAACCCTCGCCTCCGTTGACTCTTCGAGGACCTCTGCAAAAGAAACAAAGAAAACAACAGCAAGAAATAGCAGACAAGGATAAAAACAGTAGCGAAATAAGATTATTTTGTATTTTTTTATTTGGTTATATAAACCGAACGAAAACACCAATGTAAGGGGGACAGATTATTGAATCAAAAAAGAGCAAATACTCGAACAGAGAAATACACACAAAAACAACAAAATATTAAATATAACCAAGATCTGAAAGGTGATTTTTCTTCAGTTGCTGTTTGTCTTTTTTCTTTTTATTTTAATAATGAGATAATAGTAATGAAAGTAGGAGGGGTTACCTTTTCTTTTTCGTTTTTTCCTTTTTATTTTCTAAAACGAATAGGGGATTCGGGCTTTTTTTAAAAAAATGGGGCCGAAAATGAGTAAAAAAGGGGATTTCTTACCGCCGGCCACCGTCTCCGGCGGGCCACGGCGGAACCCTAGGCCGGAGCCATGGCTGGACGGGCCCGATTGCAGAGAAAAGAGGAGCCCCTTTTGTTTTTTTTTTTTTAAAAACAGATTTGAAAATGTTTTTTTTTTGCAAAGTTTCAGCCTTAAATAGGATGGGTGAAACGGTGTCGTTTCACTCCGGCCTTTTAACGTCAAAACGATGTCGTTTCGAACTGGATCGGACCGACCCAATCCGAACCGCCTAGGATCTGTGTGTTTTTGGACTGAGGGTCAATTTGTGCCCTCAGTCCCTCCGATTCTAAGGCGATCTTCGATTGGATCCCTATTTCATTTTTTCTTTTCTTTCTAATTCTCCTTTTTTTTATTTTATTTTTAATTTAGTCCTTGGGCTGGCAAACTGAAACACAGCGCATAAGACCAGGGATATTTTCCCATTAGGTACTTGGAAGTTTCAGATCATTGCAATTCGGTCCATGTCCGCTTTTTATTTTTTAATTTTTTAATTTTGGTTTATGCCATTTAATTTTATTTTAATAATGATTAATTCTTTTTCATTGTTATTTTATTTTTATTTATTATTCGTTAATTTGTTTATTTAATCGTTTGAATATTATTTATTATTTACTTTGTTTATTTATTTATATCACTATTCATATTGTTCATTTTGTTTATTCATTTATTTTTATCCATATATATTGTTGTGCTTTTTTATTTTATTCCCTTTATTTGTTTCAATTACGCTTCTATTGTTTTATTACTTTATTATTCATTATTCTTTATTATCATATATCCGGTTATTCGTTTATTATTCTTTTATATTATTAAGAAATTTAAATGATATATACATATATATTTGTTTTTATATACTTATACTTATTGTTATTGTTATTATTATTTTCATTAGTACTATGTTTTTGAGTTTTGATTATTAAGATTAGTATTAATATACTATTATTTATCTACATATTATCCTTTACCACATTTTATGTGTATAAAATATATATATGTGATGTTTATATTTTCGCCATTTTATATTGATATCATTTATTTGTTCCCCGCTATCATTGCATTAGTATATGATCACGTCTTATTTATCCGATTTTTAAAATAAGCAAATACTTCGTGTTCTAAGATTTGAAAGAAATCGTGCCCTAACTTACTGGGTTCCGATTTTTCTCACCGAGTCTAAAGACCCTAGTATTCTATTTTTAAAGCCAAAGCATAAAAGATAAGTAAAAACTTATTCTCGAGAATTTGAAAACGTTGCGTCCTAACTTACTGAATGTGACATTTCGTTATCTCGGGAAAATGTCTTCTAAAAACAAAGGTAATATTCTGAATTTGGAATCTCGAGAAATCGTGCCCTAACTTACTGGGTTCCGATTTTTTCATTTGACCCAAATAACTGAATATCCTTCTCAATACGAGTTGTAAAGGTCGAAAGACAAGCTCAATTTCGGGAACGCATAATGTCGTACCCTAACTTACTGGGCGTGACATTTTACTTCTTCGAAATAAGAGGGTCTTAGCATCCATTCTAATTTATTTAAGCTTTCTTTTAAATAAAGAGGATCGTATTTTAAAATCTTTTCAAATTTTCGACGTAAAGACATCAAATGATCAATTAGGTACCAATTTTGGGCGTCACGAGGGTGCTAATCCTTCCTCGTGCGTAATCGACTCCCGAACCCGTTTTTCTAAATTTCGTAGACCAAAACTATTGTTTTAATAAATCAGATCTATTATTAAAATGACTAAATTACGAGGTGACCCGATCACACCTCATCAAAAAAGATTGGTGGCGACTTCCGTTTTCGTTTTCATTTTCAAAATCAAAGTCAACCCCATTTTATAAAAAAATGTTTTCGACAGCTTGGCGACTCCACTGGGGATATGTTAGAGAGTCAAGCCGTAAAATTGATTATTTTCTATCTTATTGTCGAAAATTGAAAATCTGAATTGAAAAATTACGATCCTATTATTGCATTTATTGCTATTTCATATGATTACTGTGGTTTGAGTCTCGTAGAATACTTTTGCATCATATCGCATGACCGCTAGGCCACACCCTTTTAAGTGGGAGTGAGAAGCTACTCCTTCGTGAGGTTTTCACCTCCGTGCAGGATAGTGGATCACTTTTGGGATACATCCGTACCTATGTCTTCGTGAGATTTTCATCTCCGTGCAGCCATAAAGAAAAGTATCCCCCTGAACTGAACTCGGTCTGTATGAACCTATAATAGGTGAGGATCGAGGAATCTGCTGGTTCAGGTACCTCAACTTTAGAATCGAACCACATATAGAAAGCTTTAGGAGCCCACCCTAGGAAGAGCTATGCTAAACCTTACTAGGTCACCCAGATAGGTGCTTATTTGTTTTTTCTTTTTTTTATGCTTTGAATTTTGTTTTTGTATATTGTATTAACCTTTTGTGTTTTATCTTTGTTATTTTGCATGCATTTTCATATTTAAAAGGTGTCGGTTCGGGTTCGATTGCTAAATTAGAGAGTTGGTCATGAAAAACGACTTTCTTGATAAAGTGGAAGATAACGCGACTGTCCGAACTTGGTCAGAATCAACATAATTAAAGAAGGGGGATAGTCTAGCTGCGAGGCATGTGTCAAAGTTATGGGACTACACTCGTATTAGTGTTACACAAAATAATCTTCAAGAGTTAAAAGTTATATGGGATCAGTGGAACGATGAGACCAAGAGGTTGTTCTACCATAATTATGGGGATTTGCCGTACTTACTTGACATCAAGGTGGACGAGCAGTTATTTCGAGCCCTCACTCAGTACTGGAATCCCACATATAGTTGCTTTACCTTTAGTAGAGTGGATTTGGTACCCACCGTAGAAGAATACACAGCTCTACTGCATTGTCCAAGGGTTCAAGTTGATAGAATCTATTCGAGAGCTGCCTATGTCCCAGCCTTTTGGAAGAAGTTGATGAGCATTACGGGAATGAGTGAGCAGTGGATTACAGCTAGGATTAAGCAAAAGGGTGAGTGCAAGTGCATCCCGTGGAGGAATTTAAAGGATTTTATTTTAGTTCATCCTGATATGAATAAGAGAGTTGATGTTTTTGCATTGAGCATTTACGGATTGATACTATTCCCTAGGGCTTTAGGGTATGTAGATGAAGCGGTCACAGATTTCTTCGACCGACTCAGTAAAGGGGTCACGCCAGTTCCTGCAATCTTGGCCGAGACTTTTAGGTCATTGAACGCATGTAGAAGATCCGGAGAGGGCAGGTTCGTAGGGTGCGCACAGTTGTTGTTGGTTTGGTTTCACAGCCACTTCAGGAGGGTGGATAAGATTTCTTATCGGGTATTTACTAATGATTATTCCCCAATGAAAGAGATAGCAGCAACACCAAGAAAAGACGATGTGTCAGAAAAAAATTGGATGGCACTTCTCCAAAATCTTCGGGAGGAGGATATTGAATGGGGCGCTACTTGGTTCGTGCCCAATGAAATCTTGTTCCGATGCGGGAGTTTTGACTGGGTCCCTTTGCTCGGAATTTTGGGAGCCATTGGTTATGCTCCTTTACTTGTACTAAGACAATACGGATCAAGGCAGTTTATACTGGCAACACATGGTCTAGCGCAATGTGAGTTCTCGTATAAAGGAGATAATTACAAGAAGAGGGTCAAGGAAATTTCCACTACTTGGAATCAGATTCGTCGGATGAAAAAGTTGACGGTAGGATCAAAGACTACTCCCGAGTATAGCAGATAGTTCAGTAGAAGGATTAATGACAACATCCCGGGGCCAAGTCTGGAAGGCGTACGATCGATGGAAGAATACGTACAGGTAGTCCCATCAGAATTGGAGATAATAAAATAAGATTTTGAAAAGAGGAATCGGGAGTTGGAGAAGAGGATAGAGCAATTAGAGGAAGAGAAGATGCATTTAAGGTTAGATGCCGATGTTCAAAAGTTGGAGGCCGAGAAGCAAAAGAAAGGAAAAAATAAAGCCGAGGAAGACTTGGATAGTTTGAAGACGGATTACAAGAAATTGTGTCTATCGATGAGAACCGCAGGTTTGGGGAAGGCTTTTGAGCAGTGGCGGTAGGAAATTCAAGCGGAAAGGACCAAAGCTGATCAGTGGAAGAGAAAATTCCAAGAGGCTCAATCTTAGAGAGAAGCTCTAGAAATGAGTCTATCAGAAGCCCAAAATGACAAAGGGGAATTAAAGACCAAAGTGGCAGAGCTTGAAAAAGCACTTTATCAGTATAGAAATCGTAACTCTGCGACTGAGCTGAGAACCAGTTTGAATAAAATCGAAGAAATGAAAGGAAGAATAAAAGAGCTAGAGTCCACTTTGCAAAGTTGTGAGCATAGGTTAGAGCTTCTTGAAGTAAATGAGGAGCGTCGGAAGGAACAGCTTCATCACTCTTAGAGTCAAGTTAGGGACCGAGATTACATTATGGGCGAAGCCGTGGCTCAGATCCGGGAGGTAGCTGACCATCTACAAACCTTGGCAGTTCAGGCCGATACGCTAAGTGTGTAGTACGAGTTGGAAACAGACAGGGGTCAGGAGCTAGCTTCGTTTTTAGGAAAGTTAAAACTCTGAGCATTAGGGCAAAGCCGTATTTGTAATCCGTTTTATGTAAAGAGCTTTGTTTTCTAATAAAGTTTTCTAAATGGAATTGAATCAGAATCGACGTCTTTTGCATTTCATGCATCTGTGTTGCATTGCATCATATGCATTAAAGTTCACTAAATTTCTAATTAATTAAACGAAATTATCTCAGTTAATCTGGACAACAACAAGAATCAACCAATTGAACACCACTATAGTACTCGCGCCAAATCTAAAGTGATGGATCAGAGATTAGAAAGACTAGAACAAATGCAAAAGGAAATGCAAGACCAGTTGCAAGCGCAACTACAAGAACAGCTAGTGAAGGTGCAACAAGAGATGAAAGATCAAATCTTGGAATCCCAAAGAAGCATGGTGAATCAATTGGCGCAGTTGCTAGCCAGAGAGCGAGAAAAGGAGAAAGGCCATGCAGTTAACTCGGGAGATGATAATGAAGATCCCACTTACCCCCTAGGTTTCACCCCGATAAACGTTCAAGCACAACCAGATGTGTACCCGCAAAGGGCACCCGTGACAATCAGACCTCAACAGTACCAAGTCAGTACCTCGGCACCCCTGAATTACCAAACTTTTTCAGGCTCTAACCCTTGGGATAACCCAACCAACCCCGTAGTCCCCGACCTAGATGATATGATAGAGACGGAAAAGGCAAGAGCGGAACTACCAAAATAACTCGAGGATAGGTGCAGGTGGTAAGAAGAAAAGTTCAGAGCCATGGAAAATACTGATTGTCATGACAGAATTGATGCCAAGGATCTGAGCTTAGTTCCAGACCTAGTGCTCCCGCCAAAGTTTAAAACTCTAGAGTTCGAGAAATATAATGGGACAAGTTGTCCTGAAGCTCACATTACCATGTTCTGTCAAAGGATGATAGGATATGTTAATAATGATCAGCTATTGATCCACTGCTTCCAAGATAGTCAAATCAGGTCAGCAGCCAAATGGTACAGTCAGTTGAGTCGTGCCCAAGTTAACTCCTGGAAAGACTTAGCATAGGTTTTTATGAAACAGTACAATCATGTAACAGATATGACACCTGATAGGCTTACACTGCAAAATATGGAGAAGAAGCAAAATGAAAGCTTTAGGCAATACGCCCAAAGGTGGAAAGAGGTGGCAACGCAAGTCCAGCCACCTCTTCTGGAGAAAGAAACCACGATACTTTTCATTAACACCTTGAAAGCCCCATTTATCAACCATATGTTGGAGAGCGCCACGAAGAGCTTCTCGGACATAGTAATGTCCGGTGAAATGATCAAGAACGCAGTGAAAAGTGGCAAAATAGATGCGGGGGAAAGCGCCAAAAGATCAACCCCGAGAAAAAAAGAAAGTGAAATAAACAATGTGGGTGCGTACAACAAGGGCTATTCAAAGTCGATTACTGTTGGCTCACTGAAGACGATAACCACTAGTTTTCAAGCCCCTCCAAGGCAGGAATCGAATCAGAAGCTGAATGCAGAGAAACTCCAGTTTACGCCCATTCGGATGACGTACAAGGAGTTGTACCAAAGTTTATTTGATGCACACGTTATATCCCCCTTCTACCTAAAGCCTATGCAACCCTCATACCCTAAATGGTACGAAGCAAACGCCCAATGCGAATATCATGCAGGAATTACGGGGCACTTGATTGAAAACTGCACGCTTTCGAGAAACCAGTCGAAAGGTTAATCAGAATGGGCATTGTAAAATTTGATGATCAATCTAGTGTAGAAAATCCGTTACTCAACCACGCTGATAAGGGGGTGAATGCGATCGTCGAAAATGTGGGGAGGAAAATTAAGATGAATATTGTAGAAATAAAAACCCCGATGAGAGAAGTCTGCAAAAAGATGGTAGAAAGAGGGTTGATCAGGAAAGACTCGAGGAACGGGTCCCGAAAAGCAAAAAGTTATTGCGAGTTTCATGATGAAGTAGATCATGAGATTCAGGAATGTAATGAATTCGGGGCTTTAGTATAGGGTCTAATGGACAACAAAGAGCTCGAATTCTTCGAGTATGTTGAAGAAGCAGAGGTATGCGCCTCTTAAGAGGGATCGACAATGAGAGTCTATGAGACTAATCATCCAGTAGTAATCATCTCACAACCGAGGAGCAATGAAGCTGGAGTGCAAATGGCACCAAGGGTCATAATCCAAAAACCTGTAGCTTTTCCTTACAAGGATAGCAAGAAGGTATCATGGAATTATGATTGAAACGTGACAATTTCGGGAGAACAGAGCCCAATCAACGCTTTGAAAGAAGGTCGAGAGGTTGGTTTCTATACACGCAGCGGGAAGCGTTATGCAGGAGCTGAGCCTATTAAAGGGAAGACCCCGATGGCTGAACAAAAAGAGAAAAGACGGTCAGGTCCAAATCACCAGTTAAAGAGCCAGTAACCGAGAATGAGGCTACAGAATTTCTAAAATTCTTAAAGCACAGCGAGTACAGCGTTGTAGAATAGTTACATAAGCAACCGGCTCACATCTCAGTGCTAGCCTTACTTTTAGGTTCGGAGGTACATCGTGAGGCATTAATGAAAGTGCTGAATGAAACCTATGTTGTAACACCCCAAACCCGGCCTATGAGTTAAGACCAGACTTGGCATGCCACACAATTCGAACTTACGTCCAGTCATCAATGCTTTTAATGAAAACAATTTTTCAAAACGATTTTGAAGATGAAGTTTATCAAAAATCGAGATTTATTTGAAAACCATGACTTTAAAACATGAGAGTTTACAATTTGATTTTCATAGAAATAATTGGTTAAAAACTTAAATAATTGGTTGAAATAAATTTATAAAAGAGTTTTCACGGGAATTTTACGAGTAAGTGATATTTAAGAAAAACCATTTTTATACGTAAGTTTAAGAAAACATTTATAAGAATTAAACAGCCCCATTTAAGTAACTAAAACATATTAAAATCCATCCACGAATAAAAATCCATAAAAATAATACCAGAGGCCTTATTACATCGCAATTGAAATAGTACTTAGATAAAAAAAATACTTAAAAGAAGTTCAAAGTTTTTATAACTCATCATTCGTAGTATGGCCTCCACACGAAGTCATCCCCGGCCCAAGCCTCCATCAATTGTCATTACCTGAGAAGGGTAAGAAAACGGGGTGAGTTACTTAGAACTCAGTGTGTAACCCACTTACCGTGTCTACTGGGCCATAACCATATAAACATATATTTGGGCTTGAGCCCATTTACAAATGTGCATTATATAAATCAAATATAAAAATGCATGTGATATGCAATTCCCAACCAAGCCTAATTTCCATCCGCGACACACCACCCGTACCAACCATCACACCTGTGGGGATCAAGTCAACCCACCCCGCCAACACACCAATCGCAGGCATAAAGCCATTTTAAAAATTGTGGTTAAACCACCGAACTAGATTGTGGCAGAGCCACTCGAACTAGATTGTGGCAGAGCCACGCGAACTAGATTTTGGCAACAGACCTTTCTTCTCTTCATCAATTTTCCCAACCCATGCAATCATGTATATATATAAAACATAACAATACATTCACATGATGAATTTTAACAAAAGGCCCATATATCGATCTAGCAGTTTTTGGCCAATATATCAATCTAGCAGTTTTTTTTTTCAAATTTGCCCATATAGCAAATTATCAAGTTGGCCCATATAACCATTTATCAAGTTGGCCCATATAGCAAATTATCAAGTTGGGCCCATATAGCAATTTATCAAATTGACCCATTAAAGGTATTTTCGTAATTCGGTCCATAAGGACATTTCGTAATTCAGCCCATTAGGGGCATTTTCGTAATTTGGCCCATAAGGGCGTTTTCATAATTCGGTAATCGTACCCACTAAGGGTAATTCGGTAATTTACCCTCTAAGGGTATGATGGTAATTTTCGCAACCTAGGCTTAATTATTAATTTGGGGCATAAAAATCAAAACTATCTATCTGCGTCGTACTGACTAAACTGACTATAACAAGAGTTGGGAAACTCAAAATTTAGATCCGTAAATTTTCCCTAAAATTAGACTCATATAACTTCTTACTGTAATTTTTCCAGAATTTTTTGCATAGCCAATTAGTACAGTTTATTCTTCAAAGTATCCCTTGTTTCACTAATTGATAGTTCTGCCCTCTCTTCACAAAATCTCAGATATCTTATTGTACAGAACTCAAATACTGGTTTCGTTTGATCCAAATAAAAATAGACTCAATAAGGATTCTAATAATATAGACCATGTCCCGTAATTATTTTTCTACAATTTATAGTGATTTTTCCAAGTCAGAACATGAGATCTCGAAATCACTCTAAATCAGTCTCACAAAAATCTAAAAATCTCAAAATATACTAATTCTTTGCTTGATCCGTTTCTTTTATAAGAAAATAGACTCAATTATCTTTTAATTCATATCTCCTTCACTTTCTAATTAAATTTCCACTATTTTTGGTGATTTTTCAAAATCACATCACTGCTGCTAACCAAAACTGTTTTATTGCAAAGTATGGTTACCACTACGAACATATGTACGCCCGAGTGGTCATAGATGCCGATTTCTGATTTTCTTTGGTATTTCAACAATTATCACAGAACATTCATGTAAAATTTTAGAGAAGTGTGAGATTACACACCATTTCAAACATGTATTTGGAAGGGTATGAGATTACACACATTGATTAGGATTCCCTAAGAACCACTCTTCGTTGTCCCCAGAACAATACCAACCAAAAGTTAGCCTCGGATTTTCAAAAGATTTCGTATCACTCACACTTGAATCACTTACCACTACGTCCGAAGGTAGAATATATCGAGTGATTTGTCCCTAAAACATATAGTCGATTGTTTCAAATTATTACTCCGTTAGCAACCAATCGAATATTGAATAATATCAATAATCAATAAGAACTCCTTACCTTATTAATATTGGATCCGATTTCCCCCACTTGACTTATGGCTAGAATGATACACGGCCATCCACTTAGAACACAATTTAATCGAAGAGAAGAGTGTCTACCCAAATGAGAAAGAATTTATGAAGGAGTGATTATAGATTGAGAGGTTCGGTATTGACTTGAAGTTGTGGCAATGATAGGAGAAGTTGGAGAAAAGAACACAAAAGGATGCCAAAAGAAAATTGGGCCTATCAAGCACCAAAAATCCTACCAAATGACTAAAACAAATTCAGCTACCCTCTCCTTCACCTCAACCGTCCATGCCTTTGCAAATAAGCCAAAATTTACCAACCCAAAACTTTAAAAAAAAAACCAACAAGCTCCCTAATTCACTCTCTATCATTCTTTTTTTTTCTCACCTACTCCATTATTTCAAATTCCGTCATTATTATTATTCTTTTATTTCTTTTTCCTTTCTTTTTCCTTGTTTTCCTCCTTACCTTATCTTTTTAGTCATCATTTCATTTTTCTTTTATTTCATTCCTTTAATGATGTCATGGATGACACTTGGAAGAGCACAAAAAATAAATCCAAAATTTGCAAAAGATGAGATTTGAACCCCTTCCCTCCATGCTCTCCACTTGATGCCATAACCTCTTTACCAATAGTTCATTTATGTTAACAATTTACTCACTTATTTCCATAAGATTTGATGCCTCTTACTATCTCTCCTTAATAGGCTTAAACACAAACTTTCACTAAGGCCCAACTTGAACCCGAAACTTCATAGAACCCCGTAACTTTCTAAAATCACTTATCTAATAAGTCCAATTTACAATACTGTTCTCATATTCTCAAAACTTTTAAAACGCTTCTACGCTCAAGGTCTAATGGGCCCATCGGGATGTTACAATTCTGCCCCCTTAAAGAAATTTCGTCCTCGAAATTTACCTGGTTGAAAGAGGTGAGGATATTGTTGCCGAATTACGTCCTCAGGCTCCCACGTAGCTTCCTCCGCTCCATGATTACGCCACAGAACCTTAACCAACGGCACGGTCTTCTTTTTTAGCACCTTAACATCACGGTCTAAGATTTTCACTGGTTCCTCCTCGAAAGACAAGTCTGGCCTTAATTCCACTTCTTCCACCGGTACAATATGCGACGGATTCGATCTATAACGCCTCAGCATAGAAACATGGAAGACACTATGAATCTGACTCAACTCCGGAGCTAATTCAAGCTGATAGGCCACTGGTCCTACACGCTTCAACACACGGTACGGTCCAATGAACCTAGGGCTCAACTTGCCCTTCCTTCCAAATCTGAAAATCTTCTTCCAGGGTGAGACTTTCAGAAAGACCTGATCTCCCACCGCAAATTCAATATCCTTACGCTTCAGATCCGCATACAATTTTTGTCGATCCGAAGCTTCCTTTAACCGCACTCGAATCACCTTTACCTTTTCTTCCGTCTCAGATATCAACTCAGGACCCAACAACTGTCTTTCCCCCAATTCAATCCAACAAGTAGGAGTACGACACCTACGACCGTATAACGCTTCATAGGGTGCCATTTGGATACTGGATTGGTAACTGTTATTATACGCGAACTCTGCCAACGGTAGGAAATCCTTCCAACTACCTCTGAAGTCGATTACACAACCACGCAACATGTCTTCCAAAATCTGAATTACTCTTTCTGACTGACAATCTGACTGAGGATGAAAAGCCGTACTAAAGTTTAACTTTGTTCCCAAAACCTCATGTAAAGCTTTCCAAAACCGTGATGTAAACCTGGGATCCCTGTCCGATAGGATAGACACTGGTACCCCATGCAACCTCACGATCTCAGATACATACAGCTTAGCCAATTTCTGCAGGGAGTAATCCTTACGAACTGGTAGAAAATGAGCAGTCTTCGTTAATCGATCAACTACCACCCAAACAGAATCTTTCTTAGTAGGTGTTAAGGGTAACCCACTAACAAAATCCATCGTTATCCGTTCCCATTTCCATAGAGGAATCTTTACAGGTTGCAATAATCCCGATGGTAATTGATGTTCCGCCTTAACTTGTTGACAAGTCAAGCATTTCCCCACAAATTCAGTAACCTCCCGTTTCAACCCTGGCCACCAATACTGCTCACGAAGATCCCGATACATCTTATTTCCTCCGGGGTGCATAGCATAAGGACTACTATGCGCCTCCCGTAGAATCATTTGTCTCAAATCCGAATCCATGGGCATACAAACTCTTCCACGAAAACATAGCACGCCATCCTTGTTCAATCCAAAATCCCCTATTATACCACTTTAACTTGTTGCATTAAAGGACCCAACTTTTCATCTAATAACTGCTTTTCCTTGATTTGCTCCAACCACAGAGGCTTCACCTGAAGTTCCGCTAGCAGACTGCCATCCTCAAACAAACTGAGATGAGCAAACATTGCTCTCAACTCCGATACTACCTTACGACTCAACGCGTCTGCCACCACGTTAACCTTTCCAGGATGGTACTCGATTGAGAAGTCATAATCTTTTAACAACTCCACCCATCTTCGTTGTCTCA